>PVKS010013563.1:14917-50557 GCA_004027875.1 Aplodontia rufa | reverse complement strand
AAAAAAAAAAGAGTAGGACAGTGAGAAGGGAGAGTCAGTTTTTAGTTTTTCATGTGGCTTTCATTGCTCAGACACTTGGTTGTGTATGTGGTGCTGGGGTTCGAACCCGCATCCCTGCGCAGGTGAGGCAAGCGCCGAAACCACTGAGCCACCACTCTTGTGCACCTCATTCATTGTTAATGCTTATTATATGTTCAAATATTTTGCATATATTAGGTTAAAATACATGAATATAGTTTCACTTGTTTCTTTTTCAAATGTGACTATGAGAAGTTTTCAGTTAACTATGTGGCTTGCATTTGTGGCTCACACATATAATGCTGATATAGATGAAGACTCTTAGATTTATGTCTCCAGTCCTAAACCTCTCCTGTGTGCTCATGATTCAGGAATCCAGAGATCCTACTTGACATTTGGTTATCTTGATACTTGGTTACGTCTGAAGTGTCAGTCTCCCCACGTGAAGACTTCTCCAGTCTTCACCATCTCTTTATTTATTTTTGAGAGACAATCAACTTTAGTTTTTTATCTGGCCTTTGTTACATACGTTTAGTTGTGTATGTGATGATGGAGTTCGAACCCAGGTATTTGCACATGCCCGGCAAGTGCCCAAACCACTGAGCCACCACTCCAGCCCTTTGCCCTCTCTCTAAATGTTAACGTCCACCTGTCTCTTGTGGCCAACTACCTGATACTCAAAGCCTTACACATGCTAGGCAAGCATTCTACAGAGCTACATCCCCAGCCCTCATCTTTGATTCTTTTTATTTCCCTTCATCAGTTCTTTAGCATATTTTATACCAAATGTCTCCATGTCTCTATGATGTCGATAATCCCAGACTGTTCCTGTCCTCTCCCAATTAGAATTACTGGAGTGGCCTTCTCCGGATCTGTCTTTTCTTTCTTTCCTCCTGTGGTCTTTCTTCAGTTTTGTGTCTATTCAGTAGCCAGAATGATCTTGTCGCAAATCAGAGGGTTACTTGGTTCCTCACAACCTTTCAGCAGCTTCCCATAATAAAGCAAAATGGCAATTGTTTCCCTGGGTTTAAAATGCTTGGCCTCTATCATATCAAAATAAGGTAGTAATCCCCTTACCCACCTTTTTCTAAATCACACTGGCTCTCATTTTCAAAACCTTGCTTTACCCCAAGCTCTTTCCTGTCTCAGGCATCCTTTCAGGTGGCTCCCTTGTCCCACTGCCAACTGCCAGGATCAAACCCAGGTGTCTCATGCATGCTAAGCAAGTGCTCTACTACGGAGCTACATTTTCAGCCCAAAAGCTGGCTTTTTGTCCTTTAGGTCTTTCAGGAGCAAGCATCAGATGGCCTTCTCAGACCACCTCTTGCTAATTTGAACCCCCCTTCCAGTCTTTCCTCAGTATTGTACCCTGTTGTATGTTTTTGTGATACTTATCCTGATTATCCCGATTTATTGAATGTTTTCTTCACAAAATTATGGGGGGGAGGTGAGGAAATAACCTGCTTTACTAGTATATTCCTCAGTACCTAGAATCAATGTATGAGACATATGATGGGTATTTAATTAAAAAAATGTAAGATTTTTTGAATGATGTGCTTCTCTTGATAATATACTACGCTCTACCTTAGCCCATATCCATTCATAGCTTCAGTGGGCACCAGTCATTTGAGACGCTGGGCGCCCAGGGCCAGGCTAGTGTAAGACCAGTGTTTGTTGATGGCCTCTATTTGGCTAGAGTCAGTTTAGCAATCTAGTCAGGCATGGGAGAGCAGGCCTGTAATCCCAGCAGCTTGGAAGTCTGAGGCTGGAGGATTGCAAGTTCAAAACCATTTTTAGCAATTTAGCAAGGCCCTAATAAGCAACCTATCGAGACTGTGTCTCAAAGTAAAAAAGATAAAATGGGCTGGGGGTATGGTTCAATGGGTTAAGTGCCTCTGGGTTCAATCCCCAGTCCCAGAATAAATACAATAAATAAAAGATTGAGGATGTATTTTTGTGGTAGAGCTCCCCTGGATTCAGTTCTCCATACCAAAAATAAAGAGCAATCAAGAAAGGCAAAGATGTGTCTCATACCTGATGAAGACAGCTGAATTGCTGGCAGTTGGTTGTTTTTTGTTTATCATGGGAGACTGAACCCAGAGGCACTTCACCATGCAGTTAGATCCCTAACCCTTGTTGTTTAGCTAAATTGCTGAGGCTGGCCTTGAACTTGGAATCCTGCCTCAGCATCCCAAATTGCTGTCATTACAGGCCTGCACCACCACACCCAGCATGCTGGCAGCTCTTTTCCTTCAGCTCCACTTCAGACCCACCTGGGTCTGTCTTCCCGCAGGGATAGCCCTCAGCATGGATTTGTATATGAGGATCTGCTTCCTTAGTTGGTGAGCTCCAGGAGGATTGGGGAACTTGTCAAGCTCTCCAGGGCTTAGCACAGTTTATTATAGTAATAATCAACATTTATGGAGTGCTTTACATTTACTGCCCTAAAGAACTCTTGAGATCAAAGTCTGTAGTTACACAGGAGGAAACTGCCTCAGAGAGGTTAAGTTGCATGCCCGAGGCCACAGAAGAGGCTTGGGTTTGCATTCTGGTACCCACTGCAGAGCCTGGACTTTGAGCCAATAGTCCAACAGCGAGTAGGCCCAGGGCCATCAGCAGCACCCATTCGGTGGCTGCTACCAGGCCATTGTATTTGGGCTCTGACCTCTTGGTAGGCTGGTAGCACCATTAGCCCTCAGCTCCCAGGTGGTCCTCTGGGGGAGGAGGGAGGCACAAGGTTCTTGCCAGTGCCCCCAGGGTCTTGAGGGAAGGGGCAGGTACGGAGGGAGTGTCAGTTTGGCTTTCTTGCCTGGCAGAGCTGGTGGCCCATTTCTCTGCCCTTTTCAGTGCTGTGCAGTTCAAGGTGGGGACATGTACCCCGGAGCGTTGTATGCACATCCAGCTAAACTGAACTTGGGTGGAATTCCTCCTATCCATCCAGTCAGGTGTGGGTCACAGCCACTGAAGTGAACTGGCCATGGCCCAACATGGATGAAGACGGTGGTGCTCACAGCACAGGGAGGAGGTCCTGTTCCTACTAGGGCCGCTCACTTTCCTAATTTTTTTTCCTAATCACCCAGGGCCGCCACCACTAGCAGCCTGGTTGGCCTTGCCACATGAAGAGCTGAGAAATTTCCCGTGTGGACAGGTCTCCTTAGAACTGCAGGCTCTTATGCCAGTGGCTTGTTAACTTCAGTAGCTGCTTCCTTGTTTTCTGCTATGGAGGACAAGCATCAGGAATGGGTGGGGGGTGCTGGTGGTCTTTTTTTCCTTTACCACAGGGGGAGGGGCAGATCATTTAACCATTCTAAACCCCAGTTGCCTTAATTACTGGGAGCCAACCATGCTCCTTACTGGGTTCTTGGGGATTTTTGGCAGAGGTGATAGATGTGTGGTTCGTATTTGGCTTGGGTCCTCAAAGTCCCTGCAGACTCATCTCACCAGATGTTTTGCTCTTCTGTGGATTCCTGGGGCTGATTCTGTCATTTTCTACACTGTTTCTCCTTGGCAACAGAGCATAGCAGACCCCTACTCTTAAGTCAGGAAAGCCCTGAGACTGATCTTTTTCTGGGGTGTGTCTTGGAGGCAGCCAACTTTTCTCTGCCCTTTAGATAAGCTCCTTGAACTACACCAGGTGCCCTAAAGGCCTAGTACTTTTCTGTGCCTCTCAGGGTAACTGGCTATGTGGCTGGGAATCAGCCAGGGGGTAGGTCAGAGGTTACCTCAGGCAGGCCTAAAAGGTAGAGCTCAGTAGGTCTGTGCCTTCCCCACCATCCCTAGGGAAGCTGGCACTAGCTCCCAGAAGGTTCTTGCACTCCACCTATGGGAACCTGGCTGCTTTTCTCCCAGGCAGTGATATTTAGATCTGGGTAGGGTTTATTTTCCCTTGGGCTTCAAGTGCCTCTCATAATGCTGCCGCTGTGCCTGGGCCTTGCTTGGGTGGATGCCCTTGAACCCTGCCCCAAATGGCTGCTCAGGAAGAAATTCATGGAGGCCTGGGCTGTCATTTCTTTCCCCCCAACCTGCATCAGGGATGTCCCCTTAGCTATCATCGTTCCTCACAAATATTCACTGTCTCTGTAGGTTACAGTTTAGTTCTATTTTAAGACAAATATTTTCAAAAGAGTTTCAGTCTTAAGGCACAATCCCAGAACTCCCGACTTCAGACCTCTATTCCTAACCACCACACTCAGCCTCTCAGTAATCTCCTAAAAGCACAGTGAGAACTTATCTCATCTCTGACACTTACCACTCAGTGGCGTTTTTTGCAAATCCTTCAGGCAAAACCTTGTCCACATCAGGTACTCAGCAAATATTAGAGTAGGAGAGAGAGTCCATCTCAGTATTTTTTTTTTTTTTTTTTAAAGAGAGAGGGACAGTGAGAGAGACAGAAAGAGAGAAACAACTTTATTGAGTTTTTTACATGGCCAGTTGCTCCAACACTCAGTTGTGTACGTGGTGCTGGGGTTTGAATCCAGGTCCTTGTGCTTGCCAGGCAAGCGCCAAAACCACTGAGCCACCGCTCCAGCCCCTATTTTTTTAAAAGAATTTTATTTGGTTTTTCATGTGGCTTGCATTGTTCCGACACTTTGTTGCATACGTGGTGCTGGGGTTCAAATCTGCGTCCTCATGCATGCCAGGCAAGTGCTGTAACCACCGAGCCACAGCTCCACTCCCCCATCTCAGTATTTATGGCTTGATCAGCCTCAAGGTTGATTTCAGATTGCACCCTGAATCACACAGCTTCATGAATGGTCCATTTCCTGTCTACAAAGGTAATTTTTTCTTCCTTTAAGCCAGATGTGGTGGTGCACACCTGTAATTCCAGTGGCTCAGGAGGCTGAGGCAGGAGAATTGCAAGTTGAAAGCCAGCCTCAGCAGTTTAGCAAGGCTCTAAGCAACTTAGTGAGATTCTGTCTCAAAATAAAAAATAAAGTGGGCTGGGGATGTGGGTCAGTGTTTAAGTGCCCCTGGGTTCTATCTCTAGTACTAAAAACAGAATGTTAAGCTGGGCACTGTGGCACACACCTGTAATTCCAGTGCCTCAGAAGGCTGAGGCAGTAGGAACGCAAGTTTGAGGCCACCCTCAGCAACTTAGCAACTCTCAAAAAAATAAAAAGGGCTGGGGCTATATCTCAGTTCAAAGTGCCCCAAAGTTCAATCCCTAGGAGCAAAAAAAAAACAACAAAACCAATTTTAGTTTTTTATGTGATTTTCATTGCTCTGAACACTTGGTTTGTATGTGGTGCTGGGGTTTGAACCTGCATCCTTGTGCATGCCAAGCAAGTGCCGTAACTGCTGAGCCACCACTCCAGCCCCAATCAGTGATTTTGGGGGGGGTGGGGCAGTGGGGGATAGGTGGTACTGGGGATTGAACCCAGGGACTTTACTACTGATCTATATTTACAGCCATTTTTTTTTTCAGACAGGGTCTCATTAAGTTGTCCAGGCTGGTTTCCAATTTGAATCCTCCAGTCTCAGCCCCTGGAGTAGCTGAGATGACAGGTGTGTGCAATCGCCTGGCATGATATTTTAAGAAAAATGAATCTGAGCCTTTTATCCCTAAGCTTCCAGTGTATATTGTATAAAAATGAAACTTCTTCACCGAGCTTAAAAGGCTTGCCATAAGCTGTGCCCATAACTTACCTCTTAGATTTCTTGTGTAGTTTCTCTCCTGCCACAGCACTGCCTCTGGTTCCTAGTGCCTGTGTCTCTTCTTTATCACAGTTCTTCACGTGTGCTGCCTCCTCCACTTGGAGTAGCAACACTCCCACATCAGTTCCCATGATGTTTTTTTTTCATGGTACTGGGGATGGAATCCAGGGCCTTGTGCATGCTAGGCAAGCTCTCCCCCCAGCTACATCCCCATTTTTAAAAAACTTGGGAGACAGGGTCCTGCTGCGTTGCCCAGGCTGGCTATAACACTGATAGTTGCCTCTCTCTAGTACTTGTCACAAACGTAATTAAGGTTTGCTCCTCTTATTAGGAACCACACGCCTTATTCCTTTCATCTGGGCATCCTGGCACTGTAGTAGTTCAGTTGATCAAGAAATTTAGGGACTTTTGAGTGTGAGAAGTCTCATGGAACTCTGAAACGGTCTGCAACAAGAAACCTGGCCTTTGTGAACAAAAGGAATTTTATATCTAAAACGTGCAACTTCTCATTTAAGAACTGTGGTTGAGACAAATAACATGTGTCCCTACTCAGTAGTTCTTTCACTGGCTGAAAACAACCCTTTCCCAGTATTTATCTCTTTTGGAGGGATATAGGGTTTTCTTTCTTTCCTTCTTTTTCCTTTGGTATTGGAGATGGAACCTGGGGCACTTTACCACTGAGATATAGCTCCAGCCCTTTTTAGTTTTTCATGTTTAGTTTTTCTTGCTCAGAAACTTCGTTGTGTACGTGGTGCTGGGGATTTGAACCCACGTACTTGCACATGCCGTGCTGGAGCCACTGCTCCAGCCCTTTTTATTTTTTTGAGAGTCTTGCTAAGTTGCTGAGGCTGGCCTCAAACTTGCAATCCTCCTGCCTCAGCCTCCTGAGTCACTGGAATTATAAGCGTGGACCCACCATACCTGGCAAACATACGTTGATCAAAACCTAACACTAGAGATTTTGGTGGTCAACAAAACTTGCACATACTTACCTTTTGGCTGTGCCTGGTATCATGCATATCAATCATAAGGAAATTAATGTATCTTTGCCTTCTTTCCCCTTTTGCTAAATGGGGACAGTCCTGTCTCCTTGTTGAAGCTAACCTGGGCCCTGTGTATTTCATACTAGTTGGAACAAGGGCATCCACCTCTGTAGATTGGCATATTCGTAAGCCCCCATACCCACAAATCAGGGAAAACTACTTCACTAAACCCTGCAGGACTATTTTAAGCATAAAATGTGTGGGGAGGGATGAGGGGTATAGCTCAGGGGTATACCTTGAGTTGAGTGTGTGCTCAACATGCCCAAGGCCCTGGGTTTGATCCCCAGCGCGCCCACGTGAGCATGCACCCACACACGAGGGGGCGTGGAGGGTACTACATAATTATATAGGTAACATTTCATGTTGTCGGAAGTTGTGTGTCACTTTTTTTTTCATTTTTGAGAGGGACAGTGAGAGACAATTTTTTAATTTAGTTTTTCATGTGGCTTTCATTGTTCAAACACTTTGTTGTGTACGTGGTGCTAGAGTTTGAACCTCTGTCCTTGTGCATGCCAGGCAAATGCTGTAACTGCCGGGCCACCACTCCAGCCTCACTGTAAGTCTTAAGCATGGTTGAATCCATCATTTAATTCATTTTGGGGGGATTTAAACAATGAGAAATGTGTTGTTTTTTTTTTTTTTGAAAATCAGTTTAATTTTTTTCATCTGGTTTTTGTTTTTCTCACACTCACTGTATGTGTGGTGCTGCGGGTTTGAACCTGGGCCCTTGTGCTTGTGCATGCCAGCAGGTGCTCTGCTGCTGAGCTACCACTCTAGTGTTAAGTGTCCATTTACTTAAAAATAAAGAAATTAAATCTAGGCTACCCATGGTGGAACACAGCTAAAATCCCAGCGATTTGGGAGGATGAGGCAGGAGAATTCCAAGTTCTTGGCCAGTCTCAGCAGTCTGGTCAAAAAAATAAATCAGAAATTTAAAAATGCTGGGGGGGGGAGGGGTTGGGGATTTAAGTTCCATGGCAGAGCGCTTGCCTCAGATGCGCAAGGCCCAGAGTTCAGTCCTCAGCCCTGAAAAAAAGAAAAAATGCTGAGGATGTAGCTCAGTGATAAAGTACCTCTGAGTTCAATCCCAAGTACGTGGGGGAAAAAAAATCGTTAAATCTAGAAAATAGATGTACTTTACTACAGAACACTGTCACTGCATGTTAACATCCTACTTGCTTTTCTGCAAAGTATTATTATTATTATTTTGGTTAATACTGGAGATTGAACCCAGGGCTGCCTCCATGCTAAAGTGCTCTACCACTCAGCTATATCTCCTGCCCTTTTATTTTAAAACAGGGTCTTGCTAAATTGCCCAGGCTTGAATCCTCACCTACCTCGGCCTCCTAAGTGGTTGGGTTTACACATATGTACCACACCTGGCCTTCCCTTTTTATTGTGTGGCACTGGGGCTTGGACCCAGGGGGGTACTCTTACTGAGTTATATCCCTATTCCTTTTTACTTTTTTTTTTTCCTTCAGGGCTGAGGACCTAACTCTGGGCCTTGCGCATGCTAGGCAAGCACTCTGCCACTGAGCTAAATCCCCAACCCCTCCTTTTTACTTTTTGAGACAATATATTGCTACATTTCTTAGGGCTCCTCTAAGTGGGTAAGAAGGCTGGTCTTGAACTTCTGATCCTCTTGCCTCAAACTCTCAGACATATTGGCACAGCAAACTATGAAGTTAAATTGAGTCAACCTGATAGGCCCCTGCAGATATTCCGGCTCAGCCTTTTTATGATGCAAGGTTTACTGTGGTGTTTGTATCATCATTAGTCTGATTTTGCTAGCCTTTAAACTGTCAAGAAATAGTTCTGGTTATTCAGAGAAAAGCCTGACCACCAGCTGCCCCACATTCATCAGTGTCTCAAGATTCTGACATACTTATCACTGTATCACCTATTTCTAAAGACTATTACTCATCTCACTAATTCTTTCCTTCTACTTATAAGTTTCAGACATCCATTGATATGAATTTTGTAGTTTGAGCACAACTGGGAGAGAATCAGAAGATACTGGTGGTAAAAGCAATCACAACAAAAAGATACTTCAGTGTTAGAAATGTTTATTTGTCAAAAAATTTTAAAAAAAGTGGGAGGAGTGGAGTAAAACAAGGCTAAATTTCAGCTAACGCTGTACCACGATCACAGGTCAGACAAAAAAAAACAACCAAACAAACAAAAACTAAACAAAACCCCCAATGGTCCTAGCAATTTCAAAAGATTAGCTTCACTGTTATAGTCCAGAGCTAACAGAGAAGAGTAAAAAGGCTGCTTGCCACTACATGTTCATTTTAAAGGGAGATGCTGCAGGGAGGAAGGGTTCAACACCTAGGGAAAGGAAGATAAGAGGGGATCCACTGTACAGGAAAAAGGGGATGCCAGCATATTCCTTACCCAGGGCTGCTCAGAGGCTGAGAATATAAGGAACAGAGTGAAAGGCTACAAGACTAGTAACAGGAGAAAAGAAAAATCAACTTAGAATTAAATTAAGAAAGAAAACATAGTTGGTCACAAACTCCTCTGTTTACTGAAACATGAAGCAATGGAAACATCCCGGCAAAGGGGACCGCGCGGAGCAAGTTCTCATATATGACCGCAGCCCGAGGGTTCAGTCCGCAATTATCCTACCTGAAAGAGAGCACAACACAAGAGGCTTACACAATGCCTGGAGAGCAGCTTGGCTCCGAGTACAATGGCCCTGGTCCCGTCCTGTATTCCAGGGGAGGGGAGGAAAAAACAAAGAACAAAACAAAACCAAGTCAGACTGGATCAAACGTATATTCCACAAATTACCTAGGATTCTACTAATAGCTCTCTACAGGAATCTACTTATAGCTATATATAGGACATACAGATGTAATCTGGGTGAAAGTCTGCAGTGTTGGTGATAAATTCAACTTTGTCATTTTCTCATCCATCTTTTAAGCAAGATAACCTCTGTAATAGAAGGCTACCATCGCTCCAGCAAAGGGCAAACATACATAATCAAAAATTACAATTTAATTTTTGGGTCCAGGAAAGGCAGATGCTGAGATCTCAAATACAGCCAATTGCTCCTTTTTTTTTTTTTTTTTTTTAAATGAGATGGGATCTTACTATGTTTCTCTGGCTGAACTCCTGGGCTTACTTTAAGTGATCCTTCCAAGTAGCTGGGAATACAAGCACACACCACCACACCCATTTTTAATCTTTTATGGAAAACAAACTCAAATGATGACACTTTTAAAGGGTAGTCTCAAGGAACAGTGGGTCATTCACCAATCTCTAACACAACTGCAGGTCACTCAGATTTAGAGCCACAGTTCCAGTGGTTTCCCTAATTGACCAAATCTCCCTTGCCAAATCAAAAGAAGAAATCACTGCTAGAATTCTCTAATTCTTCCATTGATGGTGGAAATTCCAGACACCAATGGCTGGGGGAAAAAAAAAGTTAACTCACACCAAGTTCCTCTACTTATTACAGACAAAGGGCCAAATCTTGGTCTTGATCTGTGCCAATCGACTTCAAAAGTTGTGACGTTCTTGGATCAGTTCTGCTAGGGTGAGACCCGAATTTGGATCCCCAACAGTTCTGGAGTATTTCCTCCTGGCAGCCTCATTAACATCAGGCTCCTGGGACTGCAACCAACTCAGGGTTATTCAGTCCATTTGAGGTTCACACCTGGAAGGTAAGTTTCTTTAAAAGTCATCACTAAAAAGAGGTTAATTGAACAACCACTGCTCGCAGTTAAAATTCACTTTTAAAATGCTGTAGCAATATCCTTTAAAGACAATATATTAATTTAAAATTTAACTGACACATATTGACAGAAACAGAAGTTATCTGATTAATAACCAACTTACTTCAGAGGCATCAACTCATGGTAGATCCAGCTGTAAAAATTAATGGCAAACTCCAGAGCTTCTAAGCTTATCTACTTCATACACATGAACACACTGCTGGCACAGTGGTCTCAGGAATTCCCAAGTCTTACTGAAATGGTCATATAAGATATAACATCACAGATTCATGACATAGTTGCTTCTCACTTCACAAAAAGCAAATTCATGTAGCTTTGTTTTCTTCTAGACCTATACCAAAGAGGGGATAAGTTGAAACCCTGGAAGCTCAGTGGTTACTCAGTTTAACCTTGCTACTGGGGCTAGAATTCAAATGATGCCCAATTTCCAAGTACAAGGAAAAACATGAAAATACAAAGTAGTCATGATGCCATTTCCCACTCTGATGAACTAGATACTCCTAATTATTTTTGCCATTCTAACACCTTTGGTACACAGTTCCTGAAGAAGGAAACGTTAACTTTTCAGAGTCACCACCTATGGGATTTTATGTATGTCAAAAACTGCCAGTTTATCTAATTCCTTAAGTGTTCCTCATGCATACACACACCCCAAAAACAAAGGGGGAAAAAAACCCAAAATGCTGAAAGAATTGATAACCATATCACAGGCTCTAAGGAAATAAGGCCTAAGTGCTCAGATGCGCTGGCTTGGAAATGGACTGCATGGGACACAGCATCGAACACTGAGCAAGTTAAGTATCTTAGAATTCATGCTTGGCATTTATAGGACTTCATCTGGCTTGCACAGCTTCCATGATAAATGATAGCGATCCAGGAAAGTTTTATTAGCAACAACTTGAGTTGTTCTGTGATGTCCAGTACTAACTCCTGAGCCTGTCCCCTTCTGCTTAACACCACTTTGACTTTGGTAGTGGACAGGGCATGGGTTCAGTGTCTCAGGCTAGAGTTTGTTTTGAATTTTGGCTCCACCTCTCACCAACCAATGGTGGGCAAAATACTGAATCTCTGGGCCTTATTTCCCTTCCCGTATAAGGAAATACCTCTTATTGTCTAGATATTAACATACACAGTACCAAACAAATGTTAGTTCTCCTAAATGTTGTTCTTACGTTGAGCTTATGACTGATTAAAGAATATTAGCCCTAATAAACTGTTCCTTTTAGTGCGTGGAATCACACACTAAAACCTCAACAGGCCAAGTGAACCTGTGGCATCAGGTAGAAAAATACTAACAAATGACACATAACTGGTACTTTCTGGATACTGTCCCAATAGCAAATAAGCACCTCTGTGAAGCAAGGGTCTCTTGCAAGGAACTAAATGGAATTTCTTAACCACACCCACCCCACTCTCACCTCCAGTTTTTAAAAGGCTGAGTACCGCGCTCGGTCCACATACTGCTCCCGCTCATACCGGGCCATGTCATACAGAGAATTCCTTGTAGCTGCTGAAGCCTGAGATAGCTCACTCTCTGGCCCATAACCGTAGCCCTCTCCAACTGTGGGGAGCACAGCTGCAGCACGACGCAGTGGGCTTCTGTCCCTTCCATAATAGGAGGAAGAGGTGGCAGCAGCAGCAGCCATAGCAGCTGAGGTGGCGGCAGCACCAGAGTTCGGCAATAGGTGTCTGTCATAGGGATCAACAGAAGTGGAGTTGAGGTGACTTGTCACAGCTGAGCTCTGGACTTGAGGCAGATGAGACATGGTCTGCTCGGCATAGTTGTATGCAGAAGCAGCAGCGGCTGCTGCCACTGCTTCATAAGAACGGACCCGGTAGCGCTTATAATAGTCGAGTGCTCCATATGCATCGTTGTAGTACATGGATTCCCCATAGCCCATGGTGTAGGGCGTGCGCACTGCTCCGTACTGTTCATTGTACTGCTCAGTGAAGTCTGCTACACGCCCAGTCCGGTCTACTGGGCACTCTTTGGACCAGTGTCCCTCTTTCCCACACCGATAGCAGCCACTCTGGTCTCCCATCCCTGGGGCAGTTCGAAGCCGGCTGGTGGACAACTGCACGTGCATCCTTTTGCCTTCAGGAAATAGATTAAGAAGATTTATATAAACTTACTGACACTCTTCTTCCTCCCCAAAAGGAAGTAAACATAAAGGTACGCCTATACACTTTTGTAACCCATTTCAGCAATCCCCTCAAAAAAAAAAAAAGAAAAGCTGAAGTTTCCATATGGAGAGCCAGAAAAGATGAATCCTCAGAGACCAGTCAATCCTTTCTACTTACCCCAGTAGCAGACACCCATATATTTCTGTCTCTACAGCTTTCTTTTTTCCCCCAAACAGAAAAAGTAAAAAATTTCTAGTTCTTGGGGCTGGAGCGGTGGCTGTCATTACAGCGCTTGCCTGGCATGCACAAGGACGTGGGTCTGAACTCCAGCACCGTGTGCACAATGAAGCATCACAGCAACAAAAGCCACATGAAAAAACAAATAAAATTGATTGTCTGTCTCTCTCTAAAAATTTTCTAGTTCTCTATCAACTATAATGATTCAAAATCTGAATACTCCTAAACCAAATAACTAACAAAAACTAGATCTGGAAGGTATCTTCACCACCTCTCCCTGATTTGCTCAGGGTCATGAAAGGCCTGAGCATTTGCTGTAACTTGAAAACCTCAGCAATAGCCAAACATGGTGGGGAGCCTTGAGGCAGGAGAATTGCAAGTTGGAGGCCAGATTCAGCAACTTTGCAAGACCCTGTCTCAAAGAAGGGCTGGGAATAGTGGCAACATGCCACTGGATTCAATCCCCAGTATGGGAGGAAAAAAAAAAACAAACCCACCACAGCAACAGGTTTGGGTGTGGCTCAGTGAGAAGGGGCATGTGCTAATTTATTAGCTTGTGAGAAGCTCTGGGTTCAAAACCCAACAACAGAACCCAACAGCAATCTTTGTCCCTCACTACTTCTAGCAATTTGTGCAGGAGGTTTTTTATGTTGGATAACAAATGCTTGACTCACCATCTACTTCATCCCTTACACCTCTGACAATTATGAGACTCTCTAGAGTTTAACCCCATCCCCACTTTTTTCCTCAAAGGCTAATCTATGTCTACTGCATAAACTCTGACCAAGGTCTCAAGAAGAATTAGGAAGATCTTGAAACAGCTGCTTAGGGATAACGTATTCCCACGTATGGAACAATCAAAATTTCAACCTGCCACACTTAGTTTACATTCTTTTTTTTAAATGTGGTATTAGGAGCTCGGTGCAGTGGTACATGACTGTAATCCCAGCAACTCGGGAGGGCAGCGAGGATCCTAAGTTCAAAGCCTCAGCAACTCAGTAAGACCCTGTCTCAAAATTAAAAAAATTTAAGGGCTGGAGATGTGACTCAGTGGTTGGGTACTCCTGGGTTCAATTCCTGGTGACAACAATAAAAAGCTGACTACAGCAGTATTTAGTATATGGACCCTCTTTTGTTACTTTTTGTAGTGCTGGGGATGGAACCCAGGGCCTCAGGCAAGCTAGGCAAGTGCTCTACCACTGAGCTATGCCTCTAGCCTCCAATTTTTTTTTTTTTTGAGAGCGGGAATTAATCAGTTTTATTTAGTTTTTTAATCTGTTTTTTGTTGCTGTGACACTTTGTTGCATATGTAGTGCTGGGTTTGAACCTGTGTTGTCACGCATGCCAGTTAAGCACCGTTAACTGCTGAGCCACTGCTCCAGCCCCTTGAATTTTTTTTCAAAAAAAAAAAGGCACAGTGAGAGAGAGAGAGAGAGAGAGAGAATCAATTTTATTTAGTTTTCATTTGACATCCGCTGCTCTCACTTTGTTGTGTACTTGGTGCTGGGGACTCACGCATGCAAGGCAAGCGCCATTAACTGTGGAGCCACCACTCCAGGCCTCAGATGTTTTTTTCAAACCTTACATATAAATACAAATGGCTCAGTGGGTAAGTGCCCCCAGGTTCAATCTCTGGTACAAAAAGAAAAGTGGTACTAAGAAGTTAGGAATGAACCCAGGACTATTCTATCCATGAGCTACATCTCTCCAGACCTTTTTAATTTTGAGACAGGGTCTTGCTAAAATTGCTGAGGTTGGCCTCTAATTGCAGTCCTCTTGCCTTAGCTTCCCAAGTAGCTGGGATTATAGATGTGTGTCACCATGCTCAGTGCTTACAATTCTTTTTTTTTTTTTTTTTAAGATAGAGGGAGGGCTGAAGTGGTGGCTCAGAGGTTACAGCGAGCATAAGCACGAGTGTGTGAGTTCAAACCCCAGCACCACGTACACAATGAAGTCTCAGAGCAACGAAAGCTGCATGGAAAACTAAATAAAAATGGTTTCTCTTTCACTGCCCCCCACTCTTTAAAAAAAAAAAGTGGGGTGGGAGTAAGAGAGAAATAATCAATTTTATTTATTTTTCATCTGGTTTTTGTTTTTCTGACACGCAGTTGTGTATGTAGTGCTGGGGTTTGAACGTGGGTCCTCGCACATGCCAGAGTGCTGTAACTGCTGAGCCACCGCTCTAGCCACCTTACAATTCTTTATGGGGGATTCTCTACTTACTTGAGAAATGCCTAAAGGACTCTGGGCCCCATTCAAACAAGTCATTTTCATGCTTCTAGGAAATGACCAGCATTGAGAAAAAGCTTTAAGAAACTATCTTTGCCCAGGGTTCCTTACTGATGAAAGCATCTGGTGTCTTAAAAAGCAGTTTAGGAAAAGGAGTAGTATTGGCAATAATTCAGTCCTGAACTGCATAAGACTCTGGAGATCAAATCCACGCTTTTCAAATTGCAGCCAAAAGGCAGCCAGTACAAAAGGAGAAAACAGGAGCTTCTTGTCAATTTTTAAGGGCTACTCAGAACAATTCCCCCCCTCTGCCATTAGCACATTGCTCTCTAACAGGTCTTGTTCTGCATACAGCTGTACATAGGAGGCCTGTGCTCCACCATCCTGTTGGAAACCACCTGATTAGGATGGCAGCCGGAACAGCACCATGCACTGACCCTGAGAGGAGTGTGGGTTAATATAGTCCTGTCAATTTAGTCAAACTCAGTTCTGCCCCCAAACTCACTCTTGAGTACAAAGATGTTCAATCTTTTGACCTCCAGCTGTTAGTGAACAGGCAGCAACCACCACCAACACCGATTCAGTAAGCAGACACAAAGCAGCAGTAACTCTGCAAGCAGCATTTAGTCAGCCGTGCTAAGTTTTCAGAAATTTAAATTCTCCTAATTCTTACAAGTTAAGGGGCCACATTGCTACCTATGCTTAGAACACATAGATCTCTGCTGCCCCTATACGTATCAAATGTAGAATTTTCTATAATTTAGACTAGAGGATTACAAATTACTTGGCTTTCAAACACACATGGTAACATTAAGCTGTTATACAGAAACAAACTGTGCTCCAATTCTGAAGTCAGAGTAACCATCTCAATCTAAAAAGCAGCCAATCCAGAGACCGAAAGTAACATTTTTAAGGGAAAAAAACCAATTAAACTTACATTCTATTTTTTTTTTTAATAGATTCTGGGTTTGTTTTCTAGAGAAACAAAATCCAACGATTTTACCTTGATGTTTCTGATACTAAATCCAATCTTCATTTCTGCTTTTCTTAAAAGAGGGTGGGAACTCTTAAATGTATAAACATCTGTAGCAAAATATATCTGTGTAGCTGTAAAAAAAATGCCAGTTTTGCTTTTTTTTAACCTAGAACTAAAAAAAAATTCTGTAATAAAGTGATAGGTTTTTAACAGTCTTTCCAACCAGGCTTTTAAAGTTCCTATAATAATTAAAAAAGCACTGTTTCTTTATTACCTTTCAGAATCAGGGCAAAGACAATTAATTCTACAGTACTACTACAGGTAAATAGGCCAAAAGCTTAAAAGACTTTTTCAGACCTCAAAGTTGCTGAAATCTGTCAAAAATTTCCAAAAAACTAGCCCAATGAAAGTATTTTCTCCTGAAAGCTAGAATAGAAGAGAATATTAAAATGAGCAGTAGGTAAAGTGGGTTCGAATTTCTTAGCTCCTATTACATGTCAGGATCCAGAGAAGGCTGATGTGGTTGATATACAGAAGTACTCTGATTTAATTCTCAAAACAAAATACAGAAACTCTACATTAATCTTCCCCAGTTCAGCTGCCTGAATCTGGGAACATCTTCCTTAGAATTTTCCAATGCAACTGTGTTCACTGCTTATGTAGGTAGAAGAAACAGATACTGAAAGATAAACTTAGATTCTACTGCTTCCTTTTAGAAGTCATACAATGCATGGCATGTGCCTGTAACTCTAATGGTAAGAGGCTGAGGCAGGAGGATTGCAAGTTCAAAGCCAGCCTCAGCAATCTAGCAAGGCCCTAATCAACTTAGCAAATAAAAATATAACCAGGGCTGGGGAATGTGGCTGTGGGTTCAATCTCTGTTACTAAATAAATAAATAAAACCACACAATGCAGAAATCCAAATGGCAACCATTAAATACAGAAATAAAGGTTCAGAAGATGCCCAAAGTGGCACTTTTCAGAGATCACTTTCATTAGTAAATGACTGGAAAGAAAAAATGTGCAAACTGGCATCTAGGCTATATTTTCTGTAAAACGGCGATTTATTACTGAATACTAAATTTTCTCATCAAGAGGAAATAAAACTGGTTACAAAAACGTCTGCATGCAGAGTAGCCACTCTCTCCAGAAGGCAGAGACACACAACATAAAAACCAAATCCTTTCTTAATTCAGTTTCATGTCTGTTTTCTAAGGAAGTGATAACATTTTTAAAAGTCTCATGGATCCACTGTGTTATTTAGGTACATGGTTCCCAAACAGTAACACCTGCTTTATTACAACACTCAGGGTTGGTGGCATAGCTCTGTGGTATAGCACATGCCCAGCAAGCAAAAGGCCTGGGTTTGATTCCCAGCACCGCAAAAATAAAAAAATACTCATCCGAAGCCATCTCTCTCCCGTTAATTGATTTCACTTATACATATTTTTACCATGTTTCCCTTTATTCAACCGCACATTAAAAAGGTAAGAGCATGTAGTATTGCACCGCTAGAACAGCTCTGAAGAGTCTCTACCTGAATTTGCATCCTTTTAAATTTTGTTTATTACCTGTCAATAGAGAACCCTCCTTCCCCACTCTCCATTCATGAACTCCTTCCACCATTAAATGAAAATAGCACTTCTAAAGGTGAAGTGTACCAGCATTCCAAAATAATAAAAGAAAAACAAATATAAATTTAAAAAACAAATGGCTTAGTTACCATATTTTTAAAAATTTTCTAATCAGAATAGAAACACTCCTGGTTGCAAACAGCACTCACTTTTCCTCATACAGTGCTTTTACTGTCAGAGCACTTTCATAACTATTACCTCATCCTAGTCTCACTATCATACTGTGGGGAGGGTACAGTAGGGATCATTAACTCTATTTTATAAGTGGGGCAAATGAAGCAGTGAGGTTAAAATACCTGTCCACATGGTAGGTAACAGTAGCAGGTACCTGCAACATTGCTCTATGCTTTAAAGAGCACTTAAAGACCAAGGATCACTGGCTGAAGCCATACATACTTGGTGGTCCTCCACCAACCTTCATTATTTGCACTTTCTTACCTTTTTCTGGTCAATCTCTACATTTCTCCTAGTACTTCTTTCCATTTTGCTTTCTGGGTTTAGCAGAGGAACTTTCAAGTACTTCTTAACTTTTAGTGGCACTCAGGGCAAAAAAGGTGTTGACTTAAGAACCAGAAGTGGCTATGAATGTGGAGCCCAACATGATACTGTTAACAAAAACCTTGTAGAACAACGCTATTCAACAGAACTGTCTGTGACGGTAGAAATATTCTAAACATGTGCTAATCCTGTAGCCATCACCCTCATGTGACTAATATTTGAAATATGTCCAGTACAAAGGAAAATGTGAATTTTTAAATTTTATTTAATTTCAATTAATATAAATTTACCAGCCACATGTGGCTAGAGGCTACCATATTAGCACAGTTGTAGAGTTTTCAGACAACCTCTTGTGCTGTTACTAACAACACATATAACTTTCTTATCAGTATAAACAATGATATGCTATGACGCTATTGTTGCAGTCTCACCAAAAGTAAGACTGTCATTCTGATTCAACCTTGAATGTTTAGAAAAATTTACTTTTTTCCCTTTAGGTTAAAGTAATAGGCAGAGCAGAACAGTCAATGGCATGTCTGCTTTTTGGTTCTGCCTACACAGTCCACAGATTTTAACAAATTCACCCAAAAGACACTCCCAAATCCACTCAACACCCAGATTTATACTTTAGGATTTCCTCTAGATACCTTTTACCCACCGTTACTCATCAACCAAGGCAGTGGAGTATAAATCCTAAGCACTTAAGCACTCAAACTAAAGGCTTTTTAGTCATAAAGAAAGAAGCAGGTAAGTCAGACCTTCACCCCCCAGGATGTACTCATTTGCCCTGGCAGATCAGACTTTCACTGGCATTCAAATGAATGAAGATCATGGATAAAGTGACCCACACTCTGTGGTCCTACATAGCTACTGAGGAACATCTCAGCGAATCAACCTGAAAAAGGGAAGTGTTTTCTTTCCCCAAGAGTAAATTGTGCTTCAGGGTAACAGATACAATCTATTCCGGTTAAAGGAGAATGGAAGAGATCACCCTGCCAGCCCCATGGTCTTGTGTTCTTACCCGTCTTAAGCTAGACCCCATTCAGCTCTGCCACCCAGGCCCCAGAGCAGTTCACCTTGAAACTCTGTGTTGTCAAGGCCCCTGATGGCCTCCACTGCATCTTCTGCCCGCTCCATGTGTACAAAGGCATAATCTTTCACGATGTCACATTCGATAACGGGGCCATATTCCTCAAACTTGGCCCGAAGCTCTTGGTTGGTACAAGTGGGACTGATGTTGCCCACGTGTAACTTGGTTGAAGCTTTGCTCTTGTTCTTGCTGGCCTCCACGTTGATGTTCACCCCGTGCAGCTTGTAGTGGTGCAGGTTGCGAATGGCATCCTCAGCCGCCGTCTTGTCCTCTATGTGCACAAAGCCGTAGTTCTTAATGATGTCACATTCCAGCACCTTTCCATACTGCTCGAAGAGTGAGCGGATCTCCTGCTCTGTGGCCTCCCGGGGCAGGTTTCCAATGAACAGCTTCACCATCCTGACAAGAGCCTAGAAGAAACAAGATTTCAAAAGTCAGGTGGGGCAGGAAATTTCAGTGCACTGCAGCGTTTCAGTTTAACCCTCCAAAGTTCCTGGCACGATCAAGACCCTCCCAGAGAGGCAGAAAGAAAGGCTTGTCAACGAGCAGTGCGAGCTGTGTGACCAGCGAACAGGAGGTGGGGTGGGGGCGAGGGAAGCATCACAGCACGGTCCGTCTCCGGGAGGTGAGGTGCGCCTAAGTGCACGGTTAGCGTTGCTCGTCTCTGCACAGCGCGGAGAAGGCATAGGAAGTGTCCCTGGTTCGCGCGGTTTGGGAGGGAAATTATGTGCCTCGGCTCCGCGCGCTCTACCCTTCCAACACGCTCCGCGACCAGAGGCCCGCCGGGCCCCAAACCCAGGCCCCCGGCCGCGACCCGACCTCCGCCTTCCTCACCCAACAAAGGCTCGGCCCGACCCCGGTCCCGGCCCCGCCCCCTCCGGCCGCCCCGCCTCCCCTCGTTGTCTTCCCCGGTCGTCCGCAGCGCCACCAGGAGCCCAAAGCCGGAGCCACCCCTGTCCGCGAGCGCCCCGGCCCCGCTCGACCCCAGGCTCCGCGTACCCCCACACGACCCCCTCGTACCTCCGGGTGGCGGCGGCGGTGGCGGCGGCGCCCGCGTCAGAGAACCCGACAAAATGGCGACGGCCGCTCGAGCCTCGGCGCGACCGGGCCCTTTCTCGCGCGCCAGCTCACGCACGCGCGAGTGCGCGCGGCCTCCTCCCCTCCCCCCCCCGCGGGAGCCGGGCGACCAATCCCGAGGCCGCACATAAAAAGCCGCCTGTCTAGGGGGCGGGGCTACCCGGGGCTGGCGCTGCGGAGCAGAGGGCCGCCTGCCCCCGGGCCCCGCCAGCCAATCACCGCCTTGGGAGGGGGTCGCGGCTCGCGCGTCAGAAGGGCTCGGGACGCTACCACTGTCTGGGCCCACTCGGAAGCCTGGGGGAGTCACTAGCCGTCATAACGGGTCGTGCTACTGGGCCAGCTTCGGAGGGGCGGCTGATGACAAAGGGTCATCTCATCTGGTGCCCGGAAAGGGGTTATTTAGTGGGCTTGTCCGCCTCTAGGGCCTCTGGGGACAGCGTTTGGGAAATACAGCAAACGTAGACTTTTTGTGGTGCTTTAAACAATTTTTTTTCCTTGCAAGCGAGTTTTTCATTAGTGGGAAAACAACGGAGGAACAGGAAGATGGTCAGTGGCAGAGCCGGGATAGGGCTGACAAGGACGTCTACCCAAGCTACTTGGTCATTTTTTGGCTTGTTCATGTACGGGGCAGGTTTCCTCTCTGGATGGAGCCTGAGCTCGAACTGTGTGTCCGTGGTGGGCACAGAAAGAGTGCTGACACCAGAGAGGTGCCTTGCCTTGGGTGGGACGGGGAGGGTAGGTAGCCCGACTTTTTGGCATTCAGAATTCAGCTGCGGTCCAAGGGCACCTCCTGCTGGCAAAAGAGAAGCTACTCGGTGGATTTTTCGCTGTCATCCTCCAACAAAGCAGAGGCATTTATGGAGATTGATGGGTTGAATTTATCTCAGAGTAAAGGTGCCAGGGCCGTAGTCAATCACCGTTCCTCACTGAGGTGAGTCCTAAGGGCGTCTCTGATTATCATCAAGACAAAAAAAATTCTCCCGTTTGCCCTCCCTCCTCCACCCGGCTACTTGGATATGCCTCAACGAGTTCTTCTTGTTTTCCCAGCAATTTCTGAAAAGGAATATCTTTACAATTTTTCTTTCTTCCTTTTTTTTTTTAAGAGAGAGAGAGAATCAATTTTATTTAGTTTTTCATGTGGCTTTCATGGTTCCAACATTTCGTTCTGTATGTGTTGCTGGGGTTTGAACCCACATCCCGGAGCCACGGCTCCCAGCCTGCCTGCCTTTCTTTCTTTCTTTCTTTCTTTCTTTCTTTCTTTCTTTCTTTCTTTTTTTAAGATAGGGAAAGGGAGAGAGAAGTGAGAGAATCAATTTTATTTTTTCATCTGGCCTTTGTTTCTCAGACACATAGTTGTGTATGTGGTGCTGGGGTTTGAACCAGGATCCTCACTAAGCCACTTCTCTAGCCCACATATTTACAATTTTAATAACCCATACTGGTACTTGGCTCCCACCTAATTCTATTTACCTGTCCCCTTCCCTTGTCCTCCAGACATTTCCAGTTTCTCTCTGCACTCACTTCTTCTGACATCTCTAGAAATTTCCTTGACCATTTCTGAAACAGCTTTCATTAGTTATTATGTCATTATTGTCATCATCCTTATTAGTGAAAGTGATTTCAGATAAATTCTATTTGTTCTCTTCCTTCTCCTTTGTTGATGCTCTAAAAGAGACTTCTCAGAGATAATCTGAACCTGCAATCACCCACCTTTTTTTTTTTTTTAAGGGAGAGGGACAGTGAGAGAGAGAGGGAGAGAGAATCAATTTTATTTAGGTTTTCCTGTGGCCTTCACTGCTCTGACACTTGGTTGTGTATGTGGTGTTGGGGTTTGAACTCACATCCACAAGCTTGCCAGGCAAGCGCCTTAACCTCTGAGCCACCACTCCAGTCTCTCGCCCACCTTTCATACTGTATTTTGGATTCTGTTCTCTCCAACTGCCCAGTTTTCTGAGACTCCTCAGAAAGCTATCTCCTTAATAGCCTTCATCCTTCTAAAATGTTTTTTCATTCACTATCCCTTTGTGTGTATGTTTCAGTAGTGGGGTGTTATGGTTTCAAGGAGGTGTCCTCCAAAAACCTAGGAGACAATGTAGCAATATTCAGAGGTGAAATGATTAGATTATGAGTTATGACCTAAGTGGTGGGTTAATCCATTTGATAATAATGAAAGGACTTCTGTCCTGGGTGGTAACTATAGGCAAGTGGGGTGTGGTTGGAGGAAGTGGGTCTCTGAGGGTATGCCCCTGGGGATTACATCTTCTCCCTGTGGCTTGTGTGTCTCTCTCTGCTTCCTAGCTGTGATGAGGTGAGCAACTTTCCTTGCACAAACTCTTCTGCCATGATGCTCCTCCTTACCTTGGGGCCAGAGTAATGGAGTCAGCATGCCAAAGACTGATACCTCTGAAACTGGGAGCCAAAATAAACTTTTCCTCTTCTAAGCTGTTCTTATCAGGTGTTTTGGTCACAGCAAGGAAAAGTTGACTATCACATGGGGATTGAACCTATACCCTCACACATATTAGGAAGGGGCTCTACCCCTGAACCATTTCCCCAGCCTCCAAAGTTTTATTTTGAAGCACAATCTCACTAACTTGCTGAAGCTGACCTCAAACTTGCAATCCTACTGCCTCAGGCTCTGGAGTAGCTGGGATTATAGGTGTGCGCCACCCTGCCCAGTCTGCTCTGTGTTCTTCCACTGTTCATTTTTGTAGCTGACTGTACCACTCCATCTCCTTCCCTCACCTTTTCCTCATTTCATTTATTCCCTTTTATCTCTATTCCCATTCCCCCGTAGGCAGCCATTCTAATGAGTTTAATGTGTATTATTTTGTGCCCTTGGAAGACATATTTCATTCATATATGTTTTTTCCATTCTTCAAAAACTTTACTGGGGGTCTGGAGTGGTGGCTCAGCAGTTGTGACGCTTGCCTATCATGCGTGAGTACGCCAGCCAGTTCAAACCCCAGCACCACGTATGCAGCAAAATCTTAGAGCAATTAAGGGCACATGAAGGGCTAAATAAAATTGATCCCCCCACACTCTCTCTCTAAAAAAAAAAAACTTTATTGGGGAAATTGTCTAAAAAGCACAGATATAGAGAAGATATTATGATGAACTCCTATGGATCCTTTTACCTAACTTTGACTTTTTGATTATCTTATTTCAGGCAGCCTTTATTTTCCCCCCTGAAGTATTTTAAAACAAATTTCAAACATTCCATTTTGCCTGTGGTACCTCATTATTGGCTTCTAATTTAAAACAACAGTGCTATGTTTTTTGTTTTTTGTTTTTTGTTTTTTTTTTTTTTTTTTGCTTTTTTTAGTGCTGGGGATTGAACCCAGGACCTTGTACTATATGGTAGGCAAGCACTCTGCCACTGAGCTATACACCTCCAGCCCATATGCTATGTTAATATTGTCTAATATTGATACTCAAGTTTCACCTAGACTGTCACGTGTCTTTTTACAGTTGGCTTCTAATCTGGACCTAAATAAGATATACCCATTGTACATTTGCATAAATTGTAAATGGCGTTGTACATGTAGCTCATTGATTCTTACTTCTCCCCATTAAGTGGGATGTGCTGTGTGATATCTAACTCCTAAGTAATACTCCATGCTGTGCACCCACGCATTTTTACCTTCCCATCTCTGGATAAAGGACATTAGAGTCACTTTTGCTCCCCATCATTATAAACAGGGTTGCAATTAACATTCCTCATGTGTGTGCCCAAATTCTGTATGGGAGAATGGAGTCGGGGAATATAAGTCCAGGGGTGGATTGCTGCGTTGCTAGGTCACAGGGTATACATAAAACTAGTTTGTGTAAGTAATGCCAAGTTGTTCTCTGGAAAAGCTGTGCCAGCATTTCTGTGTCTCTACCAGTGTTTGACATGATCTGGGTTCCTAATTTTTGCCAGTTGAAAAGGAATAAAATGATAGCTCCTTATTGTTTTGATTAGCATTAGTCTGGTTACTAATGATTTTGATCATTTCTTCATGTTAATTTTTCTGGGTTTACTCTCATATGAATTTCCTGTATCTTTTGCCTTCTTTCAGACTGCAGTCTCCTTTTGTTGTTGATGAGGACTTTTTTATATTGTAGATATTACTCTTTATTGGTTTCAAATATCTTCTCATTTTGCCAAATGTTGACTTTGTCTGTGGTATCCTTCATTGGACAGAAATCATTACCTTTTTTATGCAATCAAATCAATTAAATTTTATCTTTAAAATTGAAGTTTCATATAAGGTCTTTTTTTAAAAAAAAAAAAAAAGAGGGACAATGAGAGACAGAATCAATTTTATTTAGATTTTCACGTGGTTTTCATTGCTCCGACACTTCGTTGTGTACGTGGTGCTGGGGTTCAAAACCCACGTCCTCACACATGCCAGACAAGTGCTGTAACCACTGAGCCACCGCTCCAGCCCTGTGTCTTTTCTACCCCCAAGTCACAAAGACACTCTGCATTTTCTTCTATTGCCATTACAGTTTTACTTTTCACAGGTCTATCGTCTATTTAGAGCAGCGCTGTCCAGTAGAAATGTGATGTGAGCTGGGGTGTAGCTCAGTGGTAGAGCTCTTGCCTAGCATGCATGAGGCCCTGGGTTCCAGGCCCAGCCCTCAGTGACTCCTACTCCTAATAGTAACAATAATAATAGAAAGTATAAACATCCAGTAGGGCTAGGGATGTAGCTCTGGTGTGGCACTCCCATAGCATGCAAAGCTAGCACCACAATAAATAATCATGAAATACAGAAAAATTTCATAAAGGTAAAGCAAAAGTTTGAAATCCATTTTAATGATATTTTGACTTCATCATTTCAACACATAATAAAAAATGAGATTTTTTTAAAAAGTTCTGCTGAAGTCCTTGAAATCTGGTGAGCATTTTAGACTTGCAGCCCATCTCAGCGTGGACTCACACTGCACGTGCTCAGTAGCCGTGTGGCCAGCCGGTAGCTGCCATATTGGATCACACAGGTCTAGGGTCCACCCTTGTAGGTGGTGGTTAGTGAGAAGGCAACCATGTTGATCTCCGAATAATTCATGCGTTTTGATCTGTCCGTGTTTGCCTACTGATTCGCATTGCCTGCCCTGATGGCATTTTTGTGCCCTAACTTGACTCATATCCCTCATTGCCCCAGTCCACCTGTTCTCTTTCCTGGAGCCTTGCCTTTCTTCTACCCACAGTGGAAAGTGTCTCTGACCTTATGCTTACCCTCGTCTCCATCCTATCCTTATTGGATTATGCCCTCAGGTAGCCTCAGCTGCCAGGTGTGTGCAGGTGATTCTTAGGCCACCTTCCCTTCACCATGACTGTCTGTTCTGCAGGTCTACTTCAACTGGCTGCCCTATTTACACTTAGGTTTTACATTCCAACGATCATTTCTCCTTTAATTGCTCTACCCCCTGTAAAAATTTCCAGTGATTGCTTTTGCACCACGCCCCTGGGGTTTGCTGCGTTAGGCTGCAAATATCCAGATTCCCTGAGCACTTGCAACGTGTGACTGTCTTCAGACAGTGGAGGTATTATGACTGTACACAAAGTGCATTTAGTCCCAGGACAGGCTCTCGCAGTTATATTTATCCACATTTACCACAGGAAGACTGAATTGCCCATCTTAAGAGAAAGGGGTAGTTCTCATGTGGGCGATCTGGTCCCCCAGATCTCATGTCTGGAGCCCATTCTGGGACTGTGCTGTGCAAGTCCTGGGCCCGCACGTACCCGTCTGTCTTAACTAATGATCGTCATTCAGGGGTTTGCTCAGGGTCCCTGGCCAATTTGCTAAAGAGAGGGCAGTTTGTGGAGAGAAAACAATCAAGAACAAAGCTTTTTCCTGCAGGAGATCACCAAGAAGTCAAACACGAGTTGAGTCAAATACAGTTGCCCTGAACCTCCAATTGCCAAGTCAGGGTCAGGGGCAAAACTATCTGCTCCTTTTCAGATACTGACTGGACCTGGCATATATGTTCCTGTGTGTGTGTGTGCGCTTACATGTTTAGGGTGCACCTCATGGCCAGTCCTCTGATCCCTGAATAAGCTCTCTTGATTCTGCTGGACAGGAGACAGATACAGGGTCATCCCATAAACTGTTGGGAGATAAAAGCCACAGGGAAGAGGACAGAGGATCCCAGTGCCCACCCTCAGGGCTGTGATCAGGACAGTTGACTCATGAGTGAGGAAAGTTGTGTCCCAGCTGAGGGGCACTTGCTGCCTTTTGACAGGAATACCTCTTGTTGTCACTATCCCGACCGCTGCAAATGTCTTTGGTCTAACATCAGGCTTGGCGTTGGTCAACCCAGCCAACCAACCAAAGATCATTACCATGGGGAAATGAGATGGAGATAGGGAGGCTCTCAGAACCCAAGGCGGGGCTCAGGGGTAAGAGTGGAAACCTGGCAGGCTGGGGACCAGACCCGAAGGAAGGAACGCAGAGGCTGTGGTCAGGAAAGCAAAGACAACCGGAGGCAGTGAGAGAAGCTGAGCTGTTTAATCACCTCCTTGGCCACACTCAAGGCTGCAGTTGCCCCTCAACAGCCCACACCTGGAAGCCACCGGGAGCAATTGGAGATAGAGTGGCCACTCGAGTCAGAGGGTGAAGCAGGACAGGAAGGGAGAGCAGGGGCGCCTCCGACTCCATCATCTGGCGCTCCTGCCCCCGGGGCCTGCTTCAGCTCTCAGAGGTTCCTGGCTGGTCCCCAGGGGCAAGGAACCGGTGGTGGGTGGCGCACCCTACTTGTGGTGGGAGAATGACCCTGAGGCGGGGCAGCCGTTCCCCACGTGGCCTATGTCCAGGGTGCAGCGCAGTCTGCACTGTGGTGGGGGATGGGGCCATAAGGCTGGGGAAGAGGGGAGAGGACAGGGGGGAATGGGATTGGGGGTTGCCCGGGTCCCACCACCAGTCTGGAATTAAATACAAGAGAAGGTTGTTCTTGGGGACACTGGCTTGTCCCCAGTGACAGTTCCTGGTGATGGGCTGACCTTGGCAACAGACCCTAGCAGCAGGCAGTTGTCCTGACAAGAGGGTGGTCCCTGTCAACAGTCCCTGGCAGTTTCCTGAACAGAGGGAGGGAACTGACTTGGGAGTCTTGTTCCCTCATCTACTTGTTCTTCTTGAAGAAGCTGAAACGTTTTTCTCGCTCTCGTTCTCTGCCGTCCTTGCTGCGCAGTACGACGGGCCCCTCAGCCCCTGCCGGTGACACTGGAGGCATGGTCATGGCCCGAGTCATGCCACGGGTAGCACTGGGCACCACTGGCTCTTCTGGCTCTCCAGAGGCTGAGGATGCAGCGGTAATGGCTGCATTCACCACCCGCAGCCATGAGCTCATCTCTGCCTGCAGTGACAGGGAGACAACGGCTCAGCCTCAAGGATCCTGTGCTGGGACTTTTAGCGGGCAGATAGCAGGGAAGTGTCAAAGAATGAGGCGGAAAAGTGACTATTTCAATGGGAAAGAAAAAGGACCCCTTTAAGACAGGGCGCATGTTTAGGTGTGGGCCTCCCACACACCCAGCTGGCACATATGGCTGATTGTTACAAAGAATGAGATGCAGGACAGGAAAGAGAGAGGCGGTGGAAGGAAGGAAATTTACTACTGCAGCATCCTAAGGCACAGAGAGAGGACCACGGGGGTGGGAGGGGATAGCTCACCTCATCCTTGGCCTGGAACAAGAATTCTTTTCCATCCTGTAAGCTGTTAGGAGATAAAAATTACAGAGCAGAGATGAGAATCCGCGTGTGGTAGGCCAGTGCTGGGACAGTGCAGTCCTCACCCAGGAGGGGATGTGAGAACCGGGCAGCCAGGGAACATTCTTCAGATCCCTAGGGCTTCGCAGATGTGCAGAGGGCCAGGGGGAGCTCACGTCCATCCCAGGCCTCGCCAACTGCTGACAACCAGGCAGGGCCATGCCCTTACAAGTCCCTGGAGGCAGAGGGGCGCAGGCACCCTGCCCTTGGACTTCCCACCCAGGATAATTTGTCAGCTTGATGTCACCCATCATCAGCCTGCGTCTGGCTTCCCCCACCCGCCTGAGTGTGGAGCACAATCTCTGCCCCTGCCTCATCCACAGCTGTCCCCAAACACCTGGTTTGGCAGTCCCATTCCTGCACTCCTTACAGGTAACTGCTCTCTCTGGACCTGGCTGGCAGCCCACCTGTGTCACTCCTGACTCCTCCCCTCCCGAGGCACTGTGCGGTTCCTACCCCAGCTTGAAGACATGTTTGCGCTTCCGATAGTCGAAGGCCACACTGCCCTGGGCCCTGGCCAGGCTGACAGGCACTTCTCCATGGTACGGCACTCCTGCGCTGGCTGCCTTTGCGTCTTTGTAAAAGCCTAGACTCCCATGCCGCAGGACGCAGTAGACGTTCTGCCAGGACCTGGGTGGGACATGGTGCCCGTCAGGAGGCCAAATGGGCGGCCGGACTGGCCTGAGTGGGGCTTATAACCTGGGGCTCCCTTGCTGTCCTGGACTTGTAGTGCCACTCCTATCTCTACGCCCTCTGGCTCTCCTGAGGCCACCCCTTTCCCAGGGGTCACACTCACAGGGTGCCCCATTATCAGTAACTCTTCTGCCTCCAGGGAAGGCTCCTCAGACGCAGGAACCTGAGAGGCCACAGGCATTACACGGCCCGGCTGGGTACCTGTTGGCAGCCTTCTTGTTGAAGGCTTCCATCTCCTGTTTGCGGCACAGCATCCCCTCCATCTGCTCCTGGGCAGAGAGTTCAGGGCCTCGAGTGGGCAAAGTGGCCACATGGGCTGACTCAGATGACCTGCTCTGGGGCATCACAGGGGCGGCCGGGCCCCGGGGCCGTGTCTGCTTCTCTCCCCGAGGCCCATTGGCCTCATCCCCTGCTCCAGACCCCTGTGGGGAAAAGCAGGGTGAGTTGGAAGGCGTCTCACCTGCTGCTCATGAAGCTCCCTGGCCGAGAGCTGGTCTTCTGCCCCAGGATTTCCCTGGAGCCTCTGCCCTCTCCCATCCTCAGGATTCCCAGCCCCCTCTTCTCCCTTCCTCTCCCAGCAGCCACACCCACACCTGCAGGGGACTCACAGGCCCTTCTGGGAAGCTGCCCTGCTCAAGTCTCTGCTGTTCCAACAGGAGCTGCAGGAACAGGAAGCTGTGAGAGGGTGTGTGGGGTGGGCAGGGATCTGATGTGCACGCTTGGGGACAGAGTTACCTGTGAGGACTCAGCATCCGTGCAGACCCCATTAACGCTGGGCACCTGTGTGGATGACGGCAGTCGTGGCTGGGTTCTGGAACGGCCGAAGGTGACACAGAGTTAGTCCCTGGCTTGCTGGGGCTCAGCCTCATCCTGCCGGCCCAGGTGTCCCGGCTCTCACCCGTCCCAGGCGGCGTCAGGAGCTGTCTGGCCATCCACCAGGTCTCCTTTGGGCAGACCGGCTGTGGGCTCTGGAGCAGGGGGCTGTTTCCTCCGTTCCTCCTCCTCCCTCTGCCTCTTCTTCTCCTCCTCCCGCTCCTCCAGCTGTCAAGAAATGCTGAGGTCAGCGTGTAGAAGGCCTCATTTAAGAGGAGCAGGGCACGGGGGAAGCTGAAATAGCTCTGGTCTGAAACTGGAAGGAGGGAGAAGAGAAATCTGAAAAGAAGGGAGGGACAAGGAGCAATGGGTCTTAGCACCCCCCGGGAAATGAAGACTGCTAAAGCTGTAGTGACAATAGGGCACTCTCAGCTCCTGCGTGGGAGATGCCAGTGCAGTGGGAGGGGAGATGTCAGGGCTGGGGCAGGGGGTGGCGCCCTAGGGCCTAGGCCCTCACCGCAGTGAGCTTCTCCAGCGCACTGAAGCGCTCCTCCCAGGCCACTGCTGCCTTCTGGAAGGCTTCATGCCTCTTGATGAGGCTCTCCACTTCGTCCACTGTGCAGCCCAGCTCCGCACTTCGCACCAGAGGCTCCTGGCTGCACAGCCAGGCCTCTGCCATCCCTGCATCTCTTCCAAACATGAGCACCTCCAAAACTGCCGGGATTGGGGTTGCAGAGAGTTGGCATGTCAGAGCAGGCACAGAGACAGCCACAGCACTGCCGGGTGGTGCCAAGGGCAGGTGCCTGGACTTCCACACCCAGGGCTCCCGCTCTCACCCATCCCCATCCCTGGGGCCCACAGAGGCTCACCAAGCTGGAGCCAGTCCATCTTCTCCTGCCACTTGTCAGCTGTCTCCTGGCGCCGGGCTTGCAGCTGAGACAGCTTCTCTGAGATCTGTGGGACAGAGACGAGAGTTAGCACCCAGTGGGGCCTTTCTAGGGTCCTCAAGGGGTCACCCAGGGAGACTAGTGATTTCTAATGTCAACAGGTAGTTCCGGGGGAAGGATGGGGTGTGAGGAGGCAGAGAGTGAAAGAGTTCTCGCAGAAAAAGAGTAAGAGGAAGCAGGAAGACAGGCTGGTCCAGTTTCGTCAGGCCTCGCCCACCTCCTCCGCTGCATAGTGATTCCTGGCCAGCAGCTCCTGCCCCATGTCGATGCAGGAGGAGAAGCGGTCTGCTCTGGCCTCAATCTCTGCTTTGATACCTTGTTGGTTCTTGATAACAAGGTCTGCAGAGGATACGTCCCTGGGGGAAACAGAGATCGAATCATCTCCTGCTGCTCCCAGCCCCATCAAGCTGCCAGCCCGCCCAAGCCGTGGAGGCTGCTGCGTGTCTCACCGGGGCCGCTCCTGGGCGTCCATCTGCACGTTAACGCCGTCCATCCACAGCATCAGCTCCCTGACGGCCTTGAAGAAGCGGAACTTGTCTGTGGTGTCCAGCAGCAGCTGGCGGCGAGCAGCAGAGCTTCCCTGAAGCTGGGCCCAGGCCTCGGCCACGGCCTGCATGTGGCGGCCGATCTCCTCCGCCTTATCTCCAGCATAGGCCTTCTGGAGTCGGAGGCCATCATCCTGCACCTGCTGGACCTGCGGGGCCCCAGTGCAGAGTCAGGCAGAGCAGGGACGCTCAAAGGAGCTGCAGCCTCCCTGGGTGCTGGCTGCTGCCATTCACCTCCTGCCTGTTTCACCAGCCAGGGAGGAAGGAGGAGTGGGGTGGGGGCTGGGCAGGAAAGGCAGATGCCTCCCAAACTCTGCTCCGGGGCATCTCATGTTGGAAACAGGGCTCCATGAGGGCCACTAGCCAGTAGAGCTTTCAGAGCCCTGTCCAGGATGCAAGGGACCTCACAGACGGCTGGAATGAGCCTGCAGAAGGGACCTGTGCGGCGGGGCAGGAAGAATTCATGCTTACTTTGCAGGACAGAGAGTTAAAGCCTGGGTGGCACCATCAGGCAGCATGAAAATTCCAGCCATTGAGACTCCTTAAAAAAGTCATGGTCCCTCAGGAGGCTTGTCATTAAGAGTGCAACTGTGGTGGCTCCATGTCTCCTGGCTGAGCTGTGTCCCTCTAGGGGCTCCTGCCCCTTCTCTACTGCCTCCCCTCAGCCTTCCCCACCCCCTGGGCTCAGCTCAGACCTGGGCGCTGAGGGCCTGGATGTCGTGCTCATAGGCGCAATGCCGGCGCTGCAGGGCCTCGGCAGCATTGAGGTCGCGGCCGGTCCCATCTGGAAGCTGCTGCTGCTTGTGCTGCACCCGCGCCAGGGCTTGGCGGGCTCCATGCAGGAAGCGCTGCAGTTCATACGCAGCGGCTAGCACCTGACCCCGTGTGTCCAGCAGCTCGAGCAGGTCAGCCCAGGCCTCATTGAGACTGTCCTTCCACTCGGCCACGGTGGCCCGCGCGGCATGGCCCCCAGCAATGAGCCCGTTGGCCAGCGCGTTGGCGCTCTCTACACGCTCCTGACCGATGGTGCTTGTGTCCCGAGAGAACTCTCGAAATTTGTCCCGGAGCATCTGGTGGAGGAAGCAGTTGCAGGGACAAGGATGTGGCACTTGAAGTCTCATCCCTGTCCCTGACTGATGGAGTAAGTCCTCTCTCTCCCTACAAAATGGGGACTTGCATCTCTGCCCTGGGCCAGGTGTGCCTGAGCCAGGCAATGAGCAAGTGTGGCTCCTTCCCACCCACGCTGTTCTGCTGTGTGCCACTCCACAAGGACACCTGTGACAAATGCATCATTAGATGATCTTGTGCTTGCGCAAACTAAGCTGGGTAAGGCATCACTAGGGGACGCAATCTCGGGGGACCACGGTCGTGGTGCGGTCTGTCTTGACTGGTGCCATGGGGCAGGCATGTGCCTACACTGGCCCCATTCCCCTACCAGGAAAGGCAATGGAGGGACTTGGACCCTTTAGTCCTCAGATGAGGGTTCCCTAACTGTGGTCCCTATTTCTGTGTCAGTGAAGGTCCAAACTCCCAAACCACTGAAGGGAATCTAAAGCCCCCTTTTTGAAGTGTCACTGAAAAAGAGTGATGGGCAATTAATTTCTTTTCCACCCTTGCCCATGCTCAGCCTATGTTCCTTTTTCTGCACAATTCTTCCATTTATATACCTTAAACCCAGGAGGACAGTGCCTGCTCTGCCTGGTTTTATGTCCCTGCCCCTTGGTGCTCTGCCCAGGTCAAGGCCCCATCTCCCCAGGGTTCTTGACCCTTTCTCCAGGCCGACCTGCTCGGCGTCCTCCCCACACTCACAGTCACGTGCTCATAGTCCTGGCCCAGCTCGTGGGAAGCCGCCACCACCTCGCGCTCCTGGATCCACTGCTCCAGGTCATCTAGCTCCCGGTGGAGCTGGCACAGCCGGAGGTGTTCCTGTAGGCGCTCCCGCCTCTCTCCCGCGAGTTCCTTCAAGCTGGCGTACAGCTTGTCCACCTGAGCCTGGCGGATCGATATCCTTGTGCTGCAGAGAATGGGGGAGGCACCGCAGGCTTCAGGAGACGTTGCTCTGGAGACATTGCTCGGATACCCCTCTTGTTCTGTGAAACCCAGTCCCACTTAGTTCCAGGTTCTCCAGCTTTCTAGAATGCTCTAGACATAGTACAGAGGTGCCACAATCCCTGCAACCTTTAGAGAACCAACTCCCTCTCCTCCGGGGTCTGGGCACCTTTGCTGCTGGGGGGTGGGTTGCGGGGGGCTCACTTCTCTGGGTGGTCATGGTCAATCATTTCTTGGCTGCTGGCTGACAGCTGGCGGATGGTCTGGGCGTAGTCAGCCAGGGCTTGCTCCAACACCTGGTGTTTCTTCACTTCTGCCTGGGCACTTAGCTCATCCTGGGGAAGGAACAGTGGGCTTCAGGCAGCGAGGACTGGAGGTGGAAAGATCTAGTCTCACAAACTGGGCTCCGCCCCGGCTCTCACCTTGGCTTTCTCCTGGCCCATCATGTGCAGCTCCTGCTCGCCCATCCAGGCCTCGGCCTCTGCAGCGTCGCGGTAGAACTGCTGGGCCCTCAAGGCCTCCTCCAGTCGTTTCCCCCGAAGCTCCAGTTCGCGGCTCAGGCGTTTCCACATTTCTTGGAGCTCAGCCAGCTCTGGGCCTGCAGCTGCTGCCCCCAGAGTCCGCTGCCGCTCTGTGAGGTCCGCGATCCTGGGCTCGTGGCCCTGGATTTCCTTCTGCAGGGTCTATGCCCAGCCACAGAAGAGGACACACTATAAGACTTGCTAAGGAGCCCTGAGGCTCCACCTCAGATCCCTCGCACTCTTGCCTCTCCTCCTTGCTGAGTCCTTGCCCTCCCCTCTCCTTCAATCCTCCTGCTCTTCTACCGAGACAGCCCACCCTCTCGAGGTGGCAAAAGGCAAACCACTGAGGGCTGGGGCTCAGCAGTGTCAAGGAGGTGCAACCCTGATTTAGGGACAAACAAGTGTCCAAGCGTGAGGAGGCTCTGGGGAACTTTTGGGTCTTGCCCTTAGCCTCTGCCTTACCTGGTTTTTCTTCATGAGAAGCTGAACACTGGGCAGGTCCTTGCCATGTTCCATGGAGCTGGCCATGGGCAGCCGCTCCGTCACCCACAACTGGATGAGAAAGAGGGGGTGAGTGGAGGTGCAGAGGGCAGAGCCAGTGCTGGGGGCTGGAGAGTGGGGACACTGGGATTATAGGTCTGTGTGTAGGCTCTGGGACAAAGGGAACTAGAGGGCATCCCCAAGTATCCTTAGAGGGGAGGCTGAAGGGAAGAGGGAACAGAGTGCTGCTGGCATCTCCCCAGCAGCCAGGAAGGAGGCTGGAGTGCCACACGGCAGGGGCAGCTGGCCAAGATGAAGGCTCTCCCGGGCCAAGCCCCAGGGACTCACGATCTCATCCTCCACGTCCCGGTGGAACTGGTGCTGCTCACGAGAGGCATGCAGGCGCTGGCAGCGCTCCTTCATGGGCTGGTACAGGGCCCTGAACTTCTCCTCCACAGTCCTCGAGGTCCTCTCCACCTCCCCTGCACCCTGGTCTTCCTGGGCCAGTGCCTTTGCTTGGGCCTGGATCGCCTCCACCTCCTTCTCTCTCACAGCCATCTCCCGTTCCAGCATCTGCAAATGAGGAGGAGGAAGGGGATGTAAATGCTGCATCTCCACCTCCAAACTCAGAGACACTAGTCTATCAAGCCAACCATGACTTCTTATCCCCAGGGCTTACCCCAGGGACTGCATCCCCTTGTGGCCTGGATTGGTGATAGTGAACTTTGATATATGTAAGAATCCAGGGTTGTGTGACAACTGTGCCTGTTATGAACTTATTGTCTCTCAGTCCCAAATCCACCTCAGCTGCAAAGATGTAGGAACTGGACCCTGTCAGCATCTCTCCTTTGCCAGCTGGTGCAATACCAGGCCTTGTCAGTAGAGGCCGCTGGAGGGACGCCACCACACCGCTCAAGAAGGGCCTCTATGGTTCCAGGGTACTTTTTTCTTCCAGCTCCTACAGCAAAATTGCCCGCAGTGTGCAGCAGATCCTGCGGCTCTGCTCCTCCAGCAGGTTTTCCTGGCACTCCCAGTGCAGATTCCTGCTGGCCAGCCTTGGCTTGCTAGCTGCAAACCTGTCTTGACCCATGATACCCCAGCAAATTTTTAGGCCATTCAGAAGGGCTCTCATAGAGATCTGAAGCTCAGCCATCTCATTCCTTCCTCAGGATTCCTCCTTGGCCCTAGCGGGTATAGCTGCACCCTCCATTTGCTATTCTAGATTTTTTTCCTTTTTTTGCAGTACTGAGGATTGAAATGAGAAGCACTCTGCCACTGAGCTACATTCTAATCCTTTAATTTTATTTTTTATTTTGAGACAAGGTCTTGCTAAGATGCCAAGCCTGACCTCAAACTTGCAATCTTCCTGCCTGTCAGCCTCCTGAATCTCTGGGATTACAGGTGTGCGACACCATGCCTAGCAATTAATGAAAATATTTTATAAATATAAACTTTTACTGTAATCCAGCCCATGCCCTTCTATGGCTTCTTCTTTTTTTTTTTTTTTTTTTTTTTTT
>PVKS010013563.1:0-14817 GCA_004027875.1 Aplodontia rufa | reverse complement strand
GGTCCCCAGTGTAACAGTGTTGAGAGGCAGAGGCTCTAAGAGGTGGCTAGATCATTAAGAGGGATTCACGCCCTAATTGTGGACTGGATTAGGTACCACGAGAACGAGTGGTTATAAAGTAACTCTGGTCCTTGTGTTGTGTCTCTTCCACATGAAATCATTCCCCTTCTGTTCTTCTGCCATGCTATGATGCAGTGCAAGGCCCTCACCAAAAGCCGAACGGAAGCTGGTGCCATGCTTTTAACTTCCCAGCCTCCAGAACCACAAGCCAAAATAAACCTCTGTTCCTTATAAACTACTCAGTCTCGGGTATTCTTTTATAGCAACAGAAAATGGACTGAAGAAACATCTTTAATGATGTTTTACTAATCTTTTACTAATAAATACTTCTTTGTACAAAAGTATCCCCGTTCAGTTTACTGATGTGGTCCATCTCCTGACTGTCCTCTGGCCATTAACACACTCCCGAGATTTTGATACTGGTGGCCTGTGGAAATCACTTTGAGCAACACCAAAAGATCTCATCTGCCAGGGCTCAGAATGACCAACCCCCTCCTCTCTTCCACGGTTCACCCTCCCCTCCCGAAGGCCCACAGCGTACCTGCTGCTTCTTGAGCAGAATGTTGACGCTGGTGAGATCCTTGCCGTAGTCGTCCGAGTGCAGCTGGGCCTGCAGGCTCTCCAGCCAGCTCTCCAGTGCCGAGCAGCTTTGGGAAAACAGCTCAGCCCGGTTGGCGTCGAAGAGGCTGCGGGCCTTGGCCTGGGTGGTGGTCTCCAGCTCATCCCAGCGCCTGTGCAGGCCCTCCAGCTTCTCCGACACCAGCGCCTTCAGCTCTGGCTTCTCCAGAGTCAGCTCCCGCCCTTCCTGGGTGGTAGGACAAAGAAGGTTGTAAGTGCCAGCATCAGACACCACTGAATGTTATAGGTGCATAGCAGACCAGGGTCCTGAAGTGTGGGCGATAATTACAGGTTCCTGTGCGAGGTCACTGACATGTGCTTCGCAGAGGTTACGAGTCCCTTCTCAAACACTCAGTCCTCACTTCTGTTAAACCCCACTCCTCCTCCAAGTCCTGCTCAAACCTCACTTTAATTAAGCAGCCACTGCAGGGGCTGGAGCGGTGGCTCAGTGGTTACAGTGCTTGCCTGGCATGTGCAAGGACGCAGGTTCGAACCCCAGCACCACATACACAATAAAGTGTCGGAGCAATGAAAGCCACATGAAAAACTAAATAAAATCGATTCTCTCTCTCACTATCTTGCTCTCTCTCACTGTCCCTCTTAAACAAAACAAAACAAAAAAAAAAGAAAGAAAGAAAGAAAGAAAGAGCGAGCCACTGCAATTCTTCCTTATTTTGGGTTCTCTGGTGCTCATGGTTTCTAGTGACAGGCTGCACGTGAACTTGGATTATCTGCCATCATTTCATATTTCCCAACTTGAGCTAGGCCAAGTGAGTCTCACCTGTTCTCCCCACTTCTAGCCTTTTGATGGAGGACTTCCTCTCCTTCCTTCCCTTCCCTCCTCCTTCCTTCCTTCCCTCCTTCCCACCCTCATTCTTCATGCTTGGGTTTGAACCCTGTGCCTCACGCTCGCTAAGCACCTGCTCTACCCCTGAGCAGCACCCCTGATCCGGTGTACCCTGTCGGGATTGTTGTCCTTCCCGTCCCATCTCCTGGCTCCCCTACTGGTACTTCCTGGAATCACGTCCCCTGAAAGTGGCCTGCACTAGAATCCTGCTTTCAGGGTCTGCTTCTGTGGACACAAGCAGTGACGCTGCCTTCGGGCCTTTTTGCACAGCTGCCAGGGAGAAGAGTGTCAAAGGCTGGCACTGCTCGGGCAGCTTCACAGCCTTGCGCACGCTCCTCACCCCAGGGCACACTCAGCGTGTGGGGACTGGGGCTTTTCCTCACCTGCCCCAACAAGCTTTTCCCAGCTTTCCTTCCGTGGCCCCTACAAACATTCTGTGCTCCTTCCACGTCAGCCCCTTGCCCCAAAGGGTGCTCCCTTCCACACCTCTGGTTTTCTGTTCACATTCTTTTCTGTACCTAAAACCACCTTGCCCCCAGTGCCTGCTTATCCGCATTCTAGTCATCCTTTGCGGACTGTCCTGGATGCTCCTGCTTCCAGAATTCCCATATCTCCTCTCTCCTTAGACCCCAGGCATTATTGGACTCTTTCGACACTCATCAAATCGTACCATGGATTTGATTCAGTTGTTTGTATACACCTTTCACATCCTGGCTACAATATCGAGCCAGGTGACACTGCCACCCACGGTGGCATCTTACACAGCAGCACAAGTAGACATGTGCTGAACAAACAGACCCACTGAAAACACTCTGGTCTCCTCCCCTCCCCAGCCGTCACGCCCTTGCAGGACGGAAGGTGTCATTATATACCGCGCAGTGGACAGCAGCGTGGAGGGCACACACCATGGTCTCCAAGAATACTTGCTGAGTAGAAATAAAGTTTTACCTGTCCTCAGCTCTAGAGGAGGAGCTGGGTGAGACGCCAAGTCCCAGAACAGCAATCCTCAAAAAATAAGAGCTGGCAAACTCGGAAGGACAGGCCACATCTGGCCGCTACCCATGTTGATAAAGTTTCCCTGGAAGACAGCTGCGCTCATTTATTCATGAACCCTCGAAGAGCACTTCAGCTCCACGATGGCAGGAACCAGGAGCCCACAAAGCCTGACACGCATCCTGCCTGGTCTTTTACCCCACACCTGCAGGGAGCTGAAGAGAGCCACCCACTCTGGACACAGGAACAGTTCTGGCTTTGAACCAAGGCTACAGCCGGGCTCCCTACTAAGTTGGGTTTTCTCAGAGCTCTGAAGTTGCTGTCCCACAGCCCTGAGACATTCATCCCCTAGACCACAGCTTGCCAACTTGCTGTGGCCCGCACTGTGGCCTGCAGAGCAGAGGGGACTCTGCCCAGAGACAGCCCCAGAGGCATGCTCCTCCCCTGCCACTCACCTTGTCCACCTTGTCCAGCCAGTCCTTGTTGGCGGCCAGCTCGGCCATGAACGCCTGGTGCTTCTGCCACTTGGTGTGCAGGTTGCGGGCCTCGTCATAGGATACGTCCTGAGCTGTCAGCATCTTCTCATCAATCCAGAGCTTCAGCTGGAGACCGGGAGGGAGCAGGCGGGGGCCGTTTTAGAGGGAGGGAAGGGCAGGGCCTAAGAGGGGACGAGGGGGCCAGGAAGACTCAGCCAGAGCCAGGAAGGTGCTCAGAGGCACCAGCAACACCACCGAGGGTGGATGGCCAAGGAATGCTGCAGGGGATATCAGGGACTGAGGGCCTCACCTCATGACAGTCTTGCAAGAAGTGCTGCTGCTCCCGGTTGTCCCTCAAGCGGCCCAAAAGCTGCTGCACTGCCTCTTGATTCTTCCTGTGCCTGCAAAGACAGCTCTTGTGAGCTCTAGACCTTGCTGTGAGTGATACGGCCCTGGAAGTGACCTGGGGGCCTCGCTCCTCCTCCTGTGGGCATCAGTCTCCCACAAACCCACCAGGAATCCCATTCTCAGGCCTGCAAAGCTCAGTGTTGCCTGGGTGTATGGGAGGTAACGCCCCGGGGCCCAATCCAGTCCCCCTCCAACCACACTGTTGTTCCACCTCTACCTTGCTGTCAGCTCCCTATCTCCTGCCATCTGTCAGGTCTCCCGTGCCACATCTCCATCTCTGAGACCCCGTTCCACCGACTGCCCTCTCAGGCCCCCAAGTGTCCGTCGGCCTCGTCCCACCTGCTCTCGATGGAGTCTGCCTTCTCCTGGATCTTCTCCGCATGGATGTTGCCCTCCGACACCAGCTGGCGCCCGGCTTCCAGGAGCCCGCGGATGCGCTCCCCGTTGGCCTCCATGGTGCTCATGAAGTCCTCCAGCTTTTTGATGGCAGCATCAGCAGCCTGCAGTGTCCCTGGCATCTCAGTGTAGGACAGAACATACTCCTGTGTGGGAGGGTAGATGGTGAGCTCACTTCTCAAAGCACACAGCTCCGCCCCTCGGAGGGGGCCCAGCCAGAGGCAGAACTGAGTTTTGTGGACAGCCCAGGGAAGGGCAGGTAGCCCAGATGGCTCTGGAGATGGGGGGGGGGTTGTCAGAAACATGGGGGTCTCAAAAAGTTCCAGAGGAGCTGAGCTGGAGCCCCTCTACCTGCCCAAATCCTGTTCTGCCTCATTTGTAGTTACTGACTTGATTTTTTAAATAGTTATATGACTCGCCAGGCTTTCGGTTTTTTCTAAAGTCAGTTTTGATAAGTTTTATTTACCATTTTTTTTCTCACTCCTATGTGTTTTTTAAATTTGTTTATTTATTTATCATTTACACTGGGAATCGAACCCAAGGGTGCTTTGCCATGGAGCCACATCCCCAGTCCATTTTATTTTTTTTGAGACGGAGTCTCATTAAATTACTGAGGCCAGCCTTGAATTTGCAGTCCTCCTGCCTCAGCCTCCACATTGCTGGGATGACAGGCCTGTGCCATCACGCCCAGCCCCTATTTATTTTTTCAATTCACAATGTGAAAAGTCATCTCCAAGTTGGGTGTGGTGGCACACCCCTATACTCCTAGCTACTAGGAAGGCTGAGGCAGATCACAAGTTGTGGCCAGCCTGGGCAATGTAGCCATACTGTCTCAAACTTTTTTTTAAAAAAGGCTGGGAATGTAGCTCACTGGGAAAGCCCCCAACCCGCCCACTGCCCCTGCCCCTGCCCCTTGGGCTCCATTCCCAGTAAAAAACAACAAGAAAAAGTCACTTCCACAAGCTGGTGCCCCCCACTGGTGGTCACCCGCATTACTTTGCACACTGCATAGCTGATGTGGAATGATCATTCGCATAATCATTGTGTACTTGCTGGTTTCGTCTCTCTTCCCCAAGCACGTTACTCCCCCACTCCTGTGTGTTTTAAGGTATCCCTCCTGCCCATGTCGCTTCCTCGACTACTCCACCTACCCAGGTAATTCCCCCTCCCCCTGCTCTTTCACACCTCCCCTGGTCTCTACTTTCCTCTGCTTCCTGGTTGGGACATTGTCCCTGGCCTCTCACCTGGCTGCTGAGCACACCCTCAGCCTGGCGAGCATCCCGCAGGAATCCCTGGAAGCCGTGGGCCTGGGCCAGGCGGCCCTGTCGGCTCTCCCACATGCGGCCCAGCTCCTCCCAGCCGGTTCCCAGGGCTTCCAGTCGCTGCCGGAGGAAGAGGCACTGGGGATCGGCCTGGTCCCGGGTCACCTCCTCGCCCAAGGCCCGCAGGCGGCCATACTCGCTCTGGGCCCGCTCCACCTCTCCCCGGAGGGCTGCATGTTGGGCCAAGAGGGCTTCGGCTTCAGGCAGGGTGGCCGGCCCTTCTTCAGAGGCCACAGCGGTCTGTGTGCGACCTAGCCAAGCCTGGAAGTCATCCAAGCTGCGCAGGAAGTCCTGCAGCCGCCGTGCCTCACCCAGGGACTCCTCTCGCCGCCGCATAGTGGCCCGTAGGTCCTCCCAGCCGGCTTGGACCTCCCCAAGCCGGGTGTTGATGGCTGGGGCTTGGGGTGGATGGCCAGCAGCCAGGGCATTGGCCTCTCGGGTCAGTTCACCCACCCGGGCGGCGATGGCCTCCAGGTCCCGCTCGGTGCCAGCCAGCTTCCGCTGCAGGGCCAGCACACCGGCCAGATCGTTGCCCAGGTCCTGGGTGGACTCGATGACCTTGGTCTTCTCTCTCATCCAGGCCTGGGTCTCGGTGCACTCTAGGTGGTAGTTCTGGATGCTCAGGGCTGATGTCAGAGCAGCCTTCTTGCCATCTGCCAGGGACCTAAACTGCTGCCACCTAGAGTAGGGGAAGGTGTGGCGTAGGGAGCAGCTCAACTTCCCTGCTCCGGACAGGTGCATCCGGAGGCGACACCCCTGGTCTCCACTTGGTGCACCCTCACCTGCTTGTGCCTTGGAAAGAAGGTGGTTCCCCATCTTCCCTCACCTCCTTCTCTTTTTGATTGCTCCCCGTCCAGGGACCATTCATCCCTATAGCCATTTCTCCTCCTCCCTCACTCTTATTCTCATCCAAGCGCCATCCCCGGCTGCTTCCTTCTCCCCAGGTGCCCAGGGCCTCCTCCCCAAGCCCACCTGTGGTTGAGCTGCTTCTGAGTGCTGACAATGCGGTCCTTGCCCGGAGGGTTGGCCTTCAGCAGCTGCTCAGCAATGTCATTCACAGCAGTAATTCGTGCTGCCAGGGCGTTCATTTCAGGCTCCAGGGTCTCAAACCTGAGCAGGCCAAAGAGCAGGCATGAAGGATGGGAGGTCGAGAGGCAGCCAGCCCACCTCCCTCAGGTGCCCACAGGACTGCCCACCCCGCTTCAACACGGACCTAGGTCCCTGGTCCCTGCGTCCCAGTGCCACTTAGCCTGCAAGGTTCCCAGTGGAAAACCAACCCCTCTAGGATTGCTCAAAAAGATGGTGAGGGTTAAAGGTCAGGCACAACGTGCGACAGCCAAACTCAACCTCTATCAGAAGCTCACCCTTTTAGCCCTCCAACCAGGCCCCATCCCACCAATAGAAAAAGGAGTGATAACCAAAAATGTTCATTTGTGGAAGTGATAAAGACATGAACTCATGAACTATATCCTGCTCCCAGGGAAAGGCCACGTTCTAATGGGGCAGGGTCTACAGCTTTTTCTGTAAAGGGCCAGGTAGTAATATTGCATGCTTGTGACCCACTGGTCTGTCATAGCTCCTGGGCTCTGCCCCAGTAAAGCTTTATCTACCAAAAACCAAGTATGGCCCAAGGGCCATAGTTTGTCAAGCCCTGCAATAAGATATCTTGAGGGGCTGGAGCCGTGGCTGGGTGGTTACGGGCGCTTGCACTTGTTCAACCCCAGCACCCACATACACAACTAGGTGTGATTCTGTCTCTCTCTCTCTCTCTGTCCCTCTCTCTTGAAAAAATAAAATCTTGAAAAAAAAAAGTTCAATTACATTTTTTAAACCACCAGAAAATTTGATTATGAACTGTCTAGGTGATATCAAGGAATTGCTCATTTTATTCTATGTGATAATGGTATGGAGGCGGCTCAGTGGTAGAGCACTTGCCTGGCGTGCACAAGGACCTGGATTTGAACCCCAGCACCACATGCACAAATAAAAGAGAAATAAAAATGAAAAATGAAAAAAAATTCTTTCTCCCTAAAAAAAAAAATTTGATGAGAGGTCAATCCTTTTTTTTTCTTTTTAGAAAGAAGGACAGTGAGAGAGAGAGAGAGAATCAATTTTTATTGAGTTTTTCACATGCCTTTCATTGCGTTGACACTTAGTTGTGTACAAGGGTGCTGGGGTTTGAACCCCCAGCATGCAAGGCAAGTGCTGTAACGGCTGAGACACCGCTCCAACCTGAGAGGTCCATCTTAAAAGGTTGATAATTTCAAAGCCTCAGCTATTTTAATTCCACACACAATTTAAAAGTAATATATTTGTACGTAAGGATTCTCTCTCTCTTTTAGCACTGGGGATTGAACCCAGGAGTGCTCTACCACTGAGCTACATCCCCAAGCCCTTTTTATTTTGAGACCTGGTCTCACTAAGTCGCTGAGGCTGGCTTTGAACTTGCAATCCTCCTGCCTTGACTGCCAGAGTTGCTGGGACTGCAAGCATTTGCCATTGCACCCAGCTTTTTCTCATCTTTCTTAAAGGATACATCCTGAAGAACGGAGCTGTGGAATAATCAGGGATAAGTTTTTAAAAAGAAAGTGAATCAAAATGAGCACTATATTGACAATGACAGAATGTGGCAATGGGTGGACAGGGTTCTGTTATAAAGTGCTCTCTACTTTTCAGTATGTTTGATATCATCATTGAAACTTAAAAAGGGGTTGGAGCGGTGGCTCAGCGGTTACAGCACTTGCCCAGCATGTGCAAGTACATGGGTTCAAACCCCAGTACCACGTACACAACTGTTAGAGCAACGAAAATCAGATGAAAAGCTCAATAAAAATTGATTCTTTCTCTCTCTCTCTCCTTGTCCTTCTCTCTTTAAAAAAAAAAAATCTTAAAAAGATGGAGCTGGAGAGGTGGCTCAGCAGTTATGGAACTTGCCTGGCATGCATGAGGATGCAGGTTCCAACCCCAGCACCACATACACTACTAAGTGTTGGAGCAACAAAGCCACATGAAAAACTAAATAAAGTTGATTCTCTCTTTCTCTCTCACTGTCCCTCTCTTTAATTAAAAAAAAAAAAAAAAGAGGAAGGTGGGCTGGAGCGGTGGCTCAGTGGTTAAGGCACTTGCCTGGCATGCACAAGGACATGGGTTTGAATCCCAGTACCACGTATACAACAGAGTGTCAGAGTGATGAAACCCACATAAAAAACTAAATAAAGTTGATTCTCTTTCTCTCTCTCTCTCTCTCACTGTCCCTCTCTCTTTAAAAAAAAAAAATACAGAGCAAGGTGGCTAGGGCTCAATGAGGTGTAGTGTGGGCAGCTTTATGGCAGGAGGGGCCCCAGCTCAGGTAATGGACCCTGTGGCAGTTGCAGGCCCTACCTCTGCTGTACCACCTCCAGGTCCTCCAGGCGCTCGGGCAGGGCCAGCCCATTGAGCCACTGCTCCTTCTCCTCCACCCAGAGCCCACAGGCCCCGGCCTCACTGAGCATGGTGTAGAGCGCAAGGGCTGCTTCCAGGGCCCGTGCCCGCTCGCCCGCCCGGGCCTGCAGCTCCTCGTACTGCCGCTCCAGCGTGGGCACCCTGCCCTGCACCTCGGGCGTGCGGCTCAGTGCGGGAGGCAGGGCCGCAGCCTGCTCCTTCAAGGCCTCCAGGGTGGGCCGGTGGCCTCGGATCTCCTCCTCCAGGGCTCGGTGCTGCCTGGCCAGCGCCTGCGTGGAGAACTCGTCGTGCCCCAGCTCGGGGCTGGACACTAGGCGCAGCGCGTCCACCAGCCAGGCCTCCATGTCGTTCGCATCTGCCTGGAACTGGTAGAGGCTGGCAGCCTGTGCGAGCCGCTCGGCCCGCTCCTCGGCCAGGGCCTCCAGCCGCTCCCACTGGGCCTGGAGCTCGGCCGCGCGCGCAGCAGCCTGACTGGCTCCAGGGTGGCCCTCTGCAACCAACTGCTGGCCCTGCTCCAGGGTGAGCTTCAGGGGCCCCAGCCGGCCGCTCATCTCACCCCGCAGAGCTGTGTGCTTGTTGAGCAGGCGGAGGACTCCTGTCAGGTCCCGGCCAGTGTCAGCTGAGGCCAGAAGGTGCTGCTGCTCCCGCACCCAGGCCTCGGTCTCGCCTACCTCCCAGAGGAACCGCCAGAGGCGCCGTGACTCCTCTAGCCGGGCCCTCCGAGAGGCTGCCAACTCGCACAGGGCCTCATAGCTGCGCTCCAGGGTAGCCACGCGCTCGGACACCAGCTGTGGGTCACATGGCCTGTACTCTGAAAACAGGCCGGAGGACATGAGAGCTCTAGCTCCTCCACACCTGCCTGGGTTACCAATCCCCGCCCTCCTCCCTGGCTCTAGCTCAGGCACCCAGCACCCTCCCATCAGCTCTTTTTTCCCCAGGCTTCAGCCTCGGCTTTAAAAACTGCCCTTCCCAGCCCTTTGGGTTTTCACCTTTCCCTGGGTCGCAGAAGCGCAGGGCAGAGGCGCTGACGGCCCGCACCCGCTCGGCCTGCACTGCGATGTCGGCTTCCACCAGCTCGTGTAGCTGCAGGAGGTCCTCCACTCCAGCCAGGTGCCTGCCCAGGTCCTGAGACTGCAGCCGCCCCTGCAGGCCACACGTAGGGGATTGGTGCCTGGCTCAGAGCCACCTTGTTCGCTCCCAGTCAGGCACATGGGGCAGCCTCCCTGGGTCTCCCTTCCAACCTCTTCGGGTGGCTAACCCAGGTGGTCACACCTGCTCACTCCCACACACAGGGACATCACAGTTCTGTTCTGGCACCTAGCTCCTTAACCTAACTTCTCTCCCTGGGAACAGCCTTCCTGCTAAATCCTGCTCCTGGAATCTTTGCTGTGACTCATCTCTTAGCCCCAGAACCATACACAGACAGCCTCCCTTATCATCACCGCTCTGCCGCAGCACCCAGCACCCTCCAGGGCCATCTTTGGCATAGAGGACTGCGGCAGCGTCAAAGTGATCTCTGCACAGGCCTTCTCCACACAGTAGCCCAAGGGACCCTTTTAAAATATAAGGCAGGGGCTGCAGCGGTGGCTCTGCATTTGTGGCACTTGCCTGGCATGCATGAGGACCCAGGTTCAAACCCCAGTACTGTGTACACAATGAAGTGTCAGAGTGACAAAGGCCACGTGAAAAACTAAATAAAACTGATTCTCTCGCTCTCTCTTTTTCTCTCTTACACTACCCCTCTCTTAAAAGAATGTTTAAAAAAAAAAAAAGTAAGGCAGGCAGGCTGGGCACGGTGGCACACGCCCACAATCCCAGCAGCTTGGGAGACTGAGGAGGGAGAATCTCAAGTTCAATGCCAGCCTCAGCAACTTAATGAGGCCCTGAGTGACTGAGCAAGACCCTGTCTCAAAATAAAATATAAAGGGGTTGGGGATTTAGCTCAGTAGCAGAGCGCTTGCCTAGCACACACAAGGCCCCGAGTTTGGTCCTCAGCCCTGAAAAAAAAATAATTAATTAAAAATAAATAAATAAAAGAACATATAAAAATGGGCTGGGGAGGGGCTGGAGCAGTGGCTCAGCGGTTATGGCACTTCCCTGGCATGCACAAGTACTCGGGTTCAAACCCCAGCACCATGTACACAACTAAGTGTCTGAGCAAGGAAAGCCACATGAAAAACTAAATAAAATTGATTCTGTTTTTTTTTTCTCTCTCTCTTTCGCTGTCCCTTTCTTTAAAAAAAAAAAGGGGGGGGCTGAGGATATAGTTCAGTGGTTAAGCACCCCTGGGTTCAATCCTTGGTACCAAAAAAAAAAAATTTAAATTAAAAACCATAAGGCAGAATTGTGTCTCTCCCTGTCAAAACCTTCGAATCACTTTAAGCACTCTGGGTTATTTTGAATAGACTCCAACTCCTTGCCAGTCCCTGCAGCCCTCCTTTATCTCCTCCCACCGCTCACTGGCCTTCCTTCCTGTCCCCAGCATGGCACACTTGCCTGGCCTAGGCCTCAGCTTGGCTATTCCTTCCTCTCGGCACCTCCTCTCCTCAGACCTCCCTGTGCTGGTCCCTGGCCTTCCATCGTCTCAGTTCAAATGTTCTCAGGCCTTGCAGGACCACCCGGTGCCAGGGTCGTCTCAGGTTTCAAAGCCACTGGGTGAGGGTGCCCGGTGTCTGGGTTTTGTCATTGGTCATCTCCCACTAGACCCTGAGCCCTGTGTGGACAGGGGCCTGTCTGCTTTGTTCATCTGAGCTGCGGATGGACCCTGGCGTGGGTACACGCTCTGTTTAGGCTCACTGAGCCTGCCACCAGCGCCAGTACCTTCATCTCTGCCATCCAGTCCATGAGGTAGAGCAGGTCCTGGAACACTTTCTGCAGCTCCAAGTTCAGGAGAAGCCGCTCCCGCCGGGCGGCCACCATCTGCCGCAGGAAGTCCCAGAGCCGGGCCACGTTGTGCTGCCGAGCAGAGATGCGCTTGATGTCATGGTAGCGCTCTGCAGCCAGCTCCGCTGCCACGGCATCCACCGCCTGCACCCGGCCACTGTAGGCCACGATGTCGGTCTCGATGGCTTCATGCTTCCGCACTGCGGCCTCCACCGCAGCCAGCTCCAGTCCAAAGTTGTCCTGTAGCAGAGGGCAGAGAGGGAAGGTATGGGACCCAGGACAGAGCCTCTGCTTGCCCTGGCTGTCTCCCAAAGGCATCCTGCATCCGGCCGCAAGATCCCAGCTCCAAGAGGTGGCTTTCAGTGTCCTCTCTGTCCCATCCCACTGTCCTTTGTCCTGCTCAAGCTTCTGGCCCTGGCTCCTGAGTTTCTCTCTCTCTCTCCTTCCTTCTTTCTTCTGCGGATTGAATCCAGAGGTGCACTTTATGACTGAGCTATATTCCCAATCCCTTTTATTTTTTTGAGACAGGATCTCATTAAATCGCTGAGGCTGGCCTTGTACTTGCAATCCTCCTGCCTCAGCTTTCCAAGTTGCTGGCATTACAGGCGTGTGCCACTGTGCCTTGCCACTCATGAGCTTTTTGGTCTTCCTACCTATATGAAGGATTTTGTGTTGTATCGTCTCCCCACCTACAGGGCTCCTTACCCACCTCTGCCTCCCTTCCATTTCTCCCCACCAGCCTGGTTGTCCTACCTGGGACACAAGACGCTGGTTCTCACTGAGCCAGGTCTCCCGCATGGCAGCCTTGCGGTCGAAGCGGGCGGCCAGCTGCTCCAGCTTCTCCTGGCGGATCAGCTCTGTGCGCAGGGCCAGTTCCCGCTCATGCTCTGCTTTCTCCAGCCGCTCCCAGGCCTGCGTGGTGGGGACATGATTAGCACAACAGAGCCAGGGTGGGGAGGGCCGGAGGGGTGGGACAGGGTGTCCCAGGGAAGCTCGGTGCAGCAGATCCATGGAATGTGGTCAGTGAGATACCTGCCTGAGCACGGAGGAACAGAGAAACAGAGAAACTGGGAGGTGCAGGGCTTGCTGGGAAGCCACCCAGTAACTATGCCTGCTTCTGGACAAGAGCTGGAAGGACACCCATGGAAACTGCTTGATTTCTTCGCAGACGCAGGAGTGTGGCTAAACCTTATTACACTTTTATTAATCCTGTGTTGTTTGTGAAAAAATGAAATAGAAAGTAGGGATAGGGAGTTGGGGACATTCGAAGAAGGTAAGGGACTTGGAGTATAATTTCCTTACGTGACCCTGTATGGACAGTCAGAAGAAGGGGAAAGGGGCGACGTGATCAGGAGGATGCACCAAGAGTCACGTCTGGGGGTGGGGACAGCGCGCTGGAGTGCTCAGTGAGGGTGACAGGGCTCGGTGGAGGTCAAGATGGGTCTGGGGCTGGGGCAGCTGAGGATGTCCCCTGTGGGACAGCAGGGAGCCTACGGACCTTGTTGATGTCAGAGATGAGCCGGCCCTCGCGGGGTGTGTAGACCTTCTGGTTGTTGGCCCGCAGCTTGCTCTGGATGGTGAAGAGCAGCACCTCCAAGTTCCCTTTCTCCGTGAACCTGAGGCAGGGGCCAAGCTGGGATCAGAGGCCAGGCTCCCTAGGGGCCCGGGGATCTCAACCATGACATGGAGCCTCCTAGGTTGCCGTTCTTGTCACAAAAGCAATACATGCTCTTGTGTGAAAGCCAGGACAAATCAAACAAACATCATTTTAAAGCAGCCAAAAGCCACACAGAAATAATGACCTCTGTCACTCCTTTGTATGAAAGTGTTGATTTTTGTTTTCTACAGACAGAGTCCTATTGTATCCATAGCTAACATGACGAGGACTTGAGCGTGTAAGCGGGGCAGGCCCTCAGCACTAGGCAAGCATTAACCGTTGTCTACAATCTCTCGATTATGCCCATTTTACAGATAAGAAGGCCGAGACACAGAAAGGCTGAAGAAGTGGCCCAACACTCAAAACTGCTAGGCAGAAGAGTCAGGATTTGAATTCCTGTGCTTGGAAGTTGGAAGCTTAGCAATATGTTTTCTGTGACCCACACTGAGCTTCTGGAACTTGTGTCTTCAATTGTTTTTCATTAATATCTTTTTATGTCACAAACAAGTTGTTCAATACTATTTTCAGTGGTTGCTTTGTGATTTGTCTGTATCTGTCTGTCTCTCTCTTCCAAGTGCTGGGGATTGAACCCAAGGGTGCTATATATCCCCAATACTTTGGATTTTTAAAAATTTGAGCCAGGCCCTCACTAAGTTGCTGAGGCTGGTCTTGAACTTGTGATCCTCCTGCCTCAGCCTCCCCAGTCACTAGGATTACAGGTGTGCACCACCACGGCTGGCATTATGACTCATTTTACGAAGGTCATACTGCTGAACATCCTACATCTTTGTTTAGTACCCGGAAGAGGACTCTCTGGACAAAGGCACACTTTAAATCATTCCCCGGACTGTATAGGAACAGCTATTTTCTGGATAAATATTAGTTTTGAGGCTGACACTTACTACAAAAGAGCTTGATGATAAAAAAACAAAAACAAAAACAAAAAAAAAAAACCCCCTGCCTAACAGTGATTCCAGACGTGAAAACAGTTAATTGCTCAACCATTCGAATGAGAGGAACCTCTGCAGAGTGCACGTTACCAGTCACACCTGTGCTGCTGGGTGCCAACTCCACACACTACGGTGAGCATTTCCACAGCATGAGTTTTTAAAAATGGCTCATGCTTAACAATTTTTAATTTTGGAGCAACTATGTTGTTTGGATGTTTCTGGCAGTGAGCCGGGGGAAGCAAGCCTCCTGCATTTATGTATTGCCAAATGTCCCTCCCAAAGGGCCACTCCTAAACTAGGCTTCCTCCCGTGTGGGCTCGGCTCAGGGCGGGCATGCGCTGGCCGGGTGGGGCCCAGGGGCACCTACTTGGGTGGCTTCTCCACAGTGCGGTAGGAGTTGAAGGACTGCAGCTGGTTCTGGACCCCGCTCAGGGAGTTGGCCAGCTGCCTGTCATTGAGGGTTACAATGGTTTGCTCGATCCACTGCAGCAGTTCGGAGGCCAGTGACTCATACTTCTCTACCAGGCGCTCTGCCTCCATGGCATGGTCCAGTACCTGCCCAGCAGGAGACAAGGTGTGGACTTCTTGCCGCGGGGGGGAGGGGGGCCCTAGCACAGTCCTACAGCTCCACCTTGCCCCTGCTTTAGGGTAGGGAGGAAGCCCCCTGGGCCCGGTCTCCTCCGGCCTCACCACCTCCTGTCTCGGGTGAGGGTACCTTGCCAATTCTTTTGCCTTCCACAGCCAGGGCCTTCATCTTGGAGAAGTA
>PVKS010013562.1:0-50478 GCA_004027875.1 Aplodontia rufa | reverse complement strand
AACAAAAAGACCATATTAGTCAAAAAGCTAACTCATACCTATGGAGTAAGCAATCACAAAATACCATAGGCACTTAACAAAAGCCAAAACAATAAACTTTCTACACTTGTTTTATCTTTCAACTGCTGATGTTACATATGATACATAAGTAAGTACAGGTGTGCATTAACAAACCAATTAACTACCCTCTGTAGAACATCAGAAATAAATACATCAGAGTATATGGATATTCCTCCATCTTACAAAGAAAAAGTAAGCATTTCTATTTTGAAGTTTTTATTTGTGTTAAAGACAGAACTTTTGGAGTTCAAACAAGAAAAAACATATTAACTCAAAGCACTATTAAGTTATGAAACAAAGAATCATCTGAGGTTTCTAGAAGTCAAGGTATATAATATACAATGGCTTTTTTTTTTTTTTTAAAGAGAAGGAAAGAATCAAAAAAGTTTTTTTTTAGTTTTTCATGTAGCGTTTGTTGCTCTGATACTGCTCAGGTACTCCAATGTGTACCTGGTGCTGGTGTATGAGCCAACATCCTTGCACATGCCAGGCAAGTGCTGTAACCACTGAACTAACACTCCAGCCCCAATCCACAATGTTTTTAGGGGAGTATTTATTTCCAGGAACCATCAAATCTCTCCACTTAGACATGCTTTTTAAAGTCTCAAATTCCAAAAATAACCCATTCTCTAAATGTATGGAAACCTCTGACAAAGACAAGACACACAAACTTTTGTCATGTTTAACTAAAAATGGTTTTACTAAAAGATGCCGACATTTCTATTAGTAGTAACCACCATAGGATGGCCGCTGGTTGTAACCATACTGTCCATATTGGGGTGGATAGTAAAGTTCTTGTCTGTGTTGTGGTGGGTAATTGTTACCCCAGGATCGTCCATGCCACTGATTTGATCGATTGTCACTTGGCCATCCCCGTCTGCTATCTCTACCTCTAAATTGTCTGTTATCTTGCAGCCAATTGCCTCTATTCCTTTGGTTCCCACCAGCTCTGCTAGACCATTCCTCAATAATTGGAGGGGTTTCAGGAGGGCGTTTCAAGTATTCCTGGTACTCTTTGTCATCTTCTGTGAATCTATTCGCAAACATCTCTTCAAAATTTGGAACTGCTTCAGAAGTGTCAGTCATTTTGAAATTCCACCACGCGGCAGAACGCCCGACCACCTGAGCTCCTCAAGGTAACAGAACCTCTCCCACGGGAATTCAGCAACCACCTGACTTCCGCTTCCGGTAGACAAATGCCAGATAATAAGGTTTAAATAAAATAATGCAGTTGGTATATTATGTTCTCAATAAATGAGCACTTCTGCCTGCTCGCTCGTTGAGAGTACAAAGGACCATGTGTTTACCTCAAAAGCAGGGAAATAGGTACAATCTGTAACACTGTGTTCCACTCTGGAGCCAGACAGGGAAAAATACCTGTGAAAGATGCCCGGGAGGTTCACATTAACCAGCACTGAAAGCTCTAATGTGTAGAATTCCTCATTCCTTAACCTGGAGGTCCTCATCTTGGAATGATCCACAGTTGCAAATTTTTGGAGTCTCTGACTTTTATACAAGTCCGCTCAAACAACTTTTACCATGTTCCAATCACAATGCAGGTGCTAAGATACAGACAAAATTAAAATCCAGAGAGGATCACGATACATTTGAGGAAGCACTGTGAAAATGCAACGTGGCAAAACCCGTAGGAAAGTCACACAATCCAGACAGAGGAATCCTTGAAGACATCTCAGAAGAGATGAAGCCAGTGCTGAATTTTGGAGTATGAGTTTGTCAGGTCAGGAAGAAGAGGTTTTGTAAAGAGGGAATTTCTTGAGCATGGATGTAGAGTAAGAATCCCTTCTGGTCGAATGTTTTCACTCATTTGTGGTGGCTGAAGCTAAACCCAGGCTTGTGTAAAAGGTAGCTAATCTCAGGTATTAGACCGAACAAAGGCATAGCAACACATAATCTAGGGCAATCAGAGATATGTAGTGGGGGGATAGAGTAGGTGACAGAGGGGAGAGGGAGGGAGAATAGGGAGGGATCTGAAGGGGGGTAATCTTAGTTTAAGTGTATATGCATATGATATTGTTACTTTAAATGCATTTATGATTTTATAATAACTCAATTCCTTAATAAAACATATTTTTAAAAAATAAAGCATCCCTCCACAAAAAGAGTTCATTCTTTCCTTCTGTCGTCCCCCCCCCCACCGCCCCGTCTCTCTCTTTGGTGAGTATACTGAGAAGAGAAAGTTGAAGAATGTTGACTTTTAAACAATTTTGGTGACACTTCCAAGCTCCTCCTTCCCCTTCCTCCAAAATTTGTATAGCCCTCTCTTCTAGGAGCAACTACTCTTAAGACATCCTGTTCTTTTGGGAAGGCAGTGACTTGGTCCTGACCTTATAAGAGAACAACTCTCAGCCAAATTGTGATTCACTCCCCTGGGCCCCAGCTGACACATTGTGATCATGCCAAATCCTAATCACTTCACAATAGGTCATAGCATCCCCCTGATTCTTTGGCTGGCAAACTCTTCAAGATCAGGCTTCCAATGTAGTTAACAAAGTTGCCTCCTTCCAGAGGTCTGGAAAAAATATTCAACCAATAAAACATTTCCTTCTTCTCTTTTTCATGCTATCTAATGCCAAGCTTCTAATTTTAAAAGCAAGTTGTGAATCTCCCTGAAAATAAAATAAATTCCCTATAAGGGAGCTTACGGCTTTATTGCAATGGCATTTTTAGGTACACAAATGTTATTTTAAATTTTCTAGGGGTTTACGGGAGTAAGAATATTTTAGTATACTGAACACTAGCAATGTGCCAGGCATTGAACTAGTGCCTCTATTTATGTTATCTCATTTAATTTTCACACTGTCCTATGAAAAAGGAGTGTTTTTTCCATTGCATAGTGCACAGAGAAAATTGAAGCTTAGAGAGTTTAAGTAATTTTCCCATTCTACAGCTAGAAAAAGGAAGTCGTGGGAATTAAATTCATCTCAATTACTCCAAAATCTTACCCCTGAGAAGGCTTAGTCTTTCCACATATGTGTAGTTTGCCGAAGAATCCAAAGCTTTCATATTAGTTTGGGGTATTTTGAACACAACCTTCTGAATTCACATCATACCCTTTCTTATGTTTCTCTATAAGCAAAGATGAACAAAAGTAAAATTGTCTTAATTCTTTCAGGACTCCTATTGTGTCTTCTATGAATACCCTCTAATCACTGTGCCTTGCCTTGTTAGGCTAGCTTTCAAACCATTGTTGCCTTTTCCATGCAGTTACACTGCTATGGAAAAGCACCTTTCACAAATGTCACCTTTCACAAATCCTCTACATATACTACTTTTAAATTGTTGTAGACCACTAAATAAAACAGCTAAGTTTATTGGGCATGCGTAGAACAAGGTAAGTAGGGTTGAGAGATAGTTGGAGTGTTTGGATTACATGGTAAGTATAGTGCCTCTGCCAATGACAACAGGTATAAAGTAGTTAACATGACATAGAACATCTCACAGTGGTCTGTTTTCATTTTAGTATCCAATAAGGAATTCACTCTTCATATCGAAAGAGTCAAAACCAAACATTTTCCCCCACATCCATCCCCATAGTTGCGGGAAACCTTTGGATGCAGCATGCTCAGTTTAGGGACAGAGTTGTTTGCCTGATATACACAGGAGGAAACTATTTCCACTGAAATGATTCATCAGCAGTGGGCATTTTGCAGAGCATCCTGGAAGAAGGCAAAACTTCCTCAGGAACATTATTGTTGAAGACAGCAATTAAAGAGAATCTGGAGTAAACACATAATAATGCTATTATCAGGAAGTGATATCTCAATACCAACTTGCTTAGGACAAAAATAGTCAGTGCCTACAAGAGAGAGAAATGATAAGGCATGTGCAGTGCAGGAGAAAGAGAAGTACAGAACACACACCATGCTTTCAGCTGTGTGTAGCCACAAGTGTCCATCAATTTGTTATTGATAAGGAGTATGAGAAGCATATTCCAGAACTCTGTTGAATGCCTTGGAATATATGGAAACCTGGATACAGATCTCATTCCATGTGCTGCATTCATTCTCATTCAGTCCACAAATCCTGATTTTAATACTCTCTTCTAGTATGGCGACAGAGATTCAGACCTGATGGACCCTATCTAACTATCACAGTCAAATGTTTAGTTTCTAGAATGGCCCAAAAGAAACAATTTCTTAAGCTTAATTTGATGTCAACATTTGACACAATGACAGGCACTATTAAACTAGACTAGAACTAATACTAAACTTCTACTAAGAAGTGTTAATTGTCTGGATTCTACAAAGGTGAAGATGCCTCAAATGTAGCCCTGCCTATACACAAGAGATAGTAGGTGCTTAGTAAATATTACCATTCTCATTTGAATGAAATGCAGCTAGAACTATAATGTCCAACAACTAAATGAAATTCACTGAATATTATTATTGATTAGGATTAACTTTCTCAGTGATCTTGCTAAAATATTTAAAACCCAATTTTAGTTGGGGTTCAAAGAAAAGAAAGTTATTTTCCAACAATAGGATCCTGGTGTTCTCATTGATGACTTTTGGGGTGAAAGATTCCTTAAGAGACATTTTGAGAAGCTCCAGAGCTCCTTAAAAGAAGAAAGTCTTTCCACATCATGCAGATGCAGAAAAATATGCAGACCCCCCTGCAAGAGCTTAAGAACATCCATTACGACAGACTGTCAAAACAGTCAGCTCACAACCAAATTTAAGAATTTCACAAACAAATCATGGGGTGACAGAAGCAGGAGAAAGAATGACAGTTATGACAGGTTGTTTTTCCCCCTGTTCAATGAACTGCCCATGGGTGTCCTGGACACTGGTTTCATAGTTGAGGCATCCCAGCCAGAGGCAAAGGCATGCTCTTTTTCATTGAAGTATTTTTATCAAATGGACTTGTCCATATGGCAGTTCCTTTCTGTTGTGGGTTATTTATACCCCTTCCAGTCTTCCCCACATCAGTGAAAGCATTGCAAAGCCTGTGAATTTCTGCCATTTATTTCTAGGACGCAGGGCTGCAGCACAGAGTAGAAGGCTGCATCAGCACACACAAGCTTCTGGCTTTGTTGGCTAATGTCAAACAGGATTCTTGGACACTTCTGGACAAAACTGTTATTTTTTTAAATCAGTTTTGTGATACCCTATAAAAAACAGCCGGTTTCTGATCCCATCAAGAGCATCTTTCTTTTAAACTTACTTCTTAAAATTCTGTTCTTCCATTTTCTTCCATTTACTGTTTCACTTAATAACTTTTTTTGAGGTACCAGGGAACTGAACCCAGGAGTGTCCTATCACTGGGTTACACCTACAGCCTTTCTAATTTTTTTTTTCAAATTTTGATATAGGGTCTTACTAACTGACCCAGGCTGGCCTTGAATTTGTGATCCTCCTGCCTCAGTCTCCTGAGTTGCTGCGATTATAGGTATGCACTGGAATGCCTAGCTTATCTGATAACTTTTGATGAGTTTCTACTTCATGCAGTTTCTGTGCTTGTCACTGGGACTTTCAGAAGAATGGGACATAGTCTATACCCATGAGGAGCTCTAACTCCTTTACTAGTTGACTAGGTGAACTTGCTTAAGATATTTAACCTGTTTCCTTTTCTAAAAATTAGAAATGATGAGAACAACTTATGAGTTATTGAAAAGATAAATAACATATTACATTTAAGATATCTGACACAATGCTTAATGTATAATATACACATAGATAGTAGTTACTATCATCAACATTATTATAGTTATTATTATTAAGGAAAGGCTTCAAGCTGCCTCCTTTGAAAAATCTTCACCAATCTTGCCAGTCGATGGTAATTTCTCCACATCCTCTTATTAGTGTCCTAGAGCACTTTGCAGCCTGAGTCACTACTTACTCCATTCACCTTCTGTTATAGATAACTGCTTCTGTATCTGTCATCTCTAAACTTTGATCTTCTTGAGGGTAGAGATCATTTCTCATTTTTCTCCATTTCTTTAACACTCACTCATTTTTCAGTCATCAACCAGTATATACTGAGCATCTGTTATATGCCAGAGACTGCTCTAGCCATTGGAAATACAGAAAAGAATAATAGCAAGCACAGTGCTGCTCTCATGTTTGGTAGTGCAGACAGATAGATTGACCAGTCTGTAAAAGGAGTAGGCATAGGTATCCATTAGAATAAACCTAAGGGACAAAAACGTCATATCAGAAGAATCAGTAAAAGTATCCTTTTACTTTTGAAGGGCAAGTGGGAGTTAGCAAGGACAGGGTGAAAGTGGTAAGGAAAAGTGTTCCTGATAAGGGAAAATTCCAGAGACTAAAGAAAGCAAGGAGCATTCAAGGAACTACTAAGTTTTGTATAGCTACCAGAGGACTGTCAAGAGAATAAGAGCAAGATGAGTTAAAGAGGGTACGAAAACACCAGGTCATATAGGACCTTGTAGGTCAAGTTTAAAAGCCTTTTCTTTAAGAATATGAAAAGTTACCAGAGGGTTTTAAGAGGTGAGTGACATGACTAAACTAGAATGGGGGGAAAGAGGACATTTTTTGAAGGTCAGAATCAATAGGAGTCAGTATTTGAGTTCTGCTGCTGTTGAGGGTGGGGGAGTGAGATGAATCACAGATTGCTTAAAGGTTCTGGATATGGGTTAGATGGCCTTGGGATTTTCTGAGTTGGAGCAAACAGAGGAAGACTGCTTTAGAATTTGAGGAAAGGTAATGAGTTCTGTTTTAAAACATTTTTGAGCGGTACCTGTGGGATATCACTGTGTAGATGTTAAGTGGAAAGCTGGATAGAAAGATTGGGAGCTTCAGAAAAAGTAAAGGGCACAGATCTGAGTGTCTGCTGAAAAGAGATAATCACTGAAGCCATAAGAGGGGTAAGATTACGCAGAGAAGCTATGTAGAATGAAAAGAGAAGATCACCCAGGACAGAACCCTGAATTCTAAGATCTGCACAATAGCAAAACAGTTGGAAAGGTGTGACCAAAGAGAGGAAAGGGTACCTCTGGGAATGTTATGTCACAGAGGCCTATGGAAAACAGTGTTTACAGAAGAAGGGGATGGTCAGCGGAGTCATATCAAAAGCCAGAACAGCATTTGCTGACCTTGACCAGACAGCTTTGTAGAGTCAAGGGGGCAGAAGCCAGACTGTGAAGGGTGGAGGGATGAGTGGAAAATGAGGAGATGGAAATAGCAAGTACAGTAAATATTTTTAAAGAACTTTGGCTCTGAGGGGGGATAGAGAATCTGGAGGGCATTTGGGATTGAGGAAGTTAGTATTGACCTGTTTTGTTTAAGATGGAAGAAAATTTTCCACATTTAAATGCTGATGTGAATGTAGTGGTTCTCTCTCTAAGGACATGTAGGCAATTAATATTATGTTTACAAAATAGTCTTTTCTTCATGTCCTAGGAACCGAGTTCGGTATAGAGGATGTTGTTTTTTGTTTGTTTTGGTTGATGCTGTTTAATAGATGGGGAAAGTCAAACACTAAAGAAAGAGTCTTTTCCTATAGCCAAATAATAGGTTGGTGCAGAGCTAATATTAGAACTCAAGTCATATGACTAAGTATAAGTATGACCAATGGTGACCTAGTACCAAGTGTAGAGAGTGTCTCTCTGAGAGAGTCAATCATTTCTGTAGCATGGCTTCTTTTCTTCATCTAAGTATTTTATTAGACCTATTCCACTGTAGAGTAATGATTTATTTCCTTGACTATCTTCCCCCATGAGCCTGGGAACATTGTGAGGAAAGTGATGCTGGTTTGGTGGAAGTTGGGTTTGTGACCCCTGGAAATGAAGAATGAAACTGAGGGACAACAAGGCAAGCATAGTAGATAGACTTTATTTTATAGAAAGTAAAACATAGGGAAAAGAGCAGACTTCCCCCAGAGTGGGAGAAGGGGACAGAGCCAAAATGCCCTTTATATACGACATTTTCTCCTCAATTGGTCAATGCTTTCCTGCCCCCGTACCTAGGACATGGGCACGGGGAGTTCTGGACAAGTCTTTGGTTCATGCCTCAGGCACCAATGGAAAGAATGTGGTTCCTTCCTTAGCAGAAAGGAGTGTCTGCATCTGGACTCATCTTGTCAGACCCTCCTTATTAGCATTGGGGATATCAAATTGATCTTAAAAGAAAAACTGGTTTTCCCTTGATTGACTGCAACATTCTTACTGCTCTGACTGTCAGACCTTTTCCTCTTGTCTCAAAAGGAGTCTGTATGGCTTCTGCATTCCTAATACCCAATGGAGTTCAGTGCATGGGAAGAGGAAGAGATCAGGGTTCCTCAGAAAAAGGTCAGGCTGTGAACCAGGAAGTTTCATGTATCTCAGCAATTCTCAATCCAAGTTGTACAGTACAATCATCTGGGAAGCTTTAAAGAATGTTAAACTTCTGACTATACACCAAGCTAATTAAGTCAGACTCTAGAGGAAGGGGTATGTTTTCAAACCTTTCCAGGTAATTCTGAAGCACAGCAAGTGTGGAACACTATTGATTTTCATTATCTAACTTAATCCTGTTAATAATCATGGGAGAGAGTTGGAGTGGTGGCTCAGTGGTAGAGCACTTGCCTGGTATGCATGAGGGTGCAGGTTCCATCCCTAGCACTGCATATGCAAATAAATTAAGGAAAATCAGATGAAAAAATTCTCTCTCTCTCTCTCTCTCTTTTTAAATGGTCATTGGAGATAAGTGACATTATCCCCCATTAAGTATGAGAAAAACAGACTTAAAAGGATAATGATACATACATACAAACCAAGTGGTAGTGCCAGGATTAAAATGCTGGTCTCTATGATTTCCCAGTGTATTCTCAGAAAAGTGTTGAACTTTCAGCTTTCAAGTTGTATATTGACCATTTCTGCATATTTGTCTATGTCTATATGTTCCCTTTCTCTGGCTTCAGAAAAGTAAGACATCATACCATGGGGATTATACCACAGAAATCCAGGAACTTTGGGAATCAAAGATAAGAAATTCAATATCCAAAAAGGAAGAAATTCAATATCTTACATTTCTTACATAAACAGAAATTTAGTGTCAAAAAGATGGCAACTGGTCCAATGACTAGAGCAAAAATTTATTCTGGAGTTTCTGGAATGCTGGCCTGTTATTTATGAGAGCAAAGTCTTAGAAATTTCAGAATTTCACAAGTAGTAAGGGAATGCATTACATCAGTGAGTGTTACAAAAAATACACTGAAGTCAGAAAAGATGAATGCAAGTTAGTTACTTGCCCAAATGTGGACATATTAGGGGTATGTATATTAAGAAATATTTAGGCACTACGCTAGGCTTTCTAAATGTTATTCAATCTTCAAGACAGTCCTCTGAGGTACATTTTATATTACATAATTACATGCTTTGCAAATGAAGGTACTGAGTCTTAGCTATGTTAAGTGACTTTCTTAAGGTCACAAAGACCCAGAACCCTCTGACTCCAAATCCCATTTGCTACTTCCCACTGTATCTTCCATATGAAACAAAGGCAAGTGGTGCTTTTCTAATCTTGAAGCCCACACACTACACAAACACAGAAGTTCACAAGGTGGTAGCAGCAATAATTTTATTATGTATTTTAAATGATTTTCCTTTTCACATGGACAACAGTAATATTTCAAATATCAAGAAAATGTGTGATTTTTCTTTTGCTTTCCTTCTCCCCTCCAATCCCCATCTCTCTTTTCTTTTTTTTTTTCCTTTTTTTTTTGTCTTGCTGCCAGGGATAAATAGCATCCATCAGCTTTGGAGGATTGGAGAACATTGTTGATGACCACCAAAGCTGTCAAATCTCCCTTAATAATCAAAATAAATTACTGAGCAATGTTTCCAATAACCTTTTGATAAGAAAGAAAATTTATTAAATATTGAGTAATTGGATTTCTCCAAAGCTAAATGAAACCCTGCAGTAGAGATAATTTTAATATTGCAGATCTTAGATAACTCTTTCCCTGTGCTCTCTTCTGGATTCTGTTCTTGGCATCTGTCCTAATGATTGTCTTACTGTCTTGCCTTTGTCTGTTTTCTTGACTTCTCCATTAGTCTTGAGGCTTTCCTAAGCAGGGACTCTTTCATCTCAGAGTTCTTGTACTGGCTACAAACCTCTGCTTAGTAAATATGTGTACAATGAATGAGCGAATAAATGAATTAATGGATGTCATCTTATTCTTCCTTAAAGGAAATTTGTGCAAGTAATGTTGATATCACTTTTAAATCTCTATGAAACTTTCCATGTAAATTAACAGATAAGCAAAAATTCTTTATTAGACCATATTCAGATTGTTGGTTCAGAAAATCCAAACCTTGATGTGTGCTCTGATTTTTATTAATCACCCTTCCTTTCCCAATGCACATTCTGGACACCTTTCACTCAAGATGCCTCCTTCTAGGGTGCTAGGTCTATCTTCTAGGAATACTCACCTTTGGGACATGTGGGCAGATAGAGAAAAAAGGCAGACTGAAAGTAACAGGAAAGCATATATTCCTGGGCATAGAGAAGAAAAAAACATAGTATAGCTGGAATGATATCCAACAGGCACCTCAAAATCCACACGTCTTAAACTGGAATCATGAGTTTTCCACTGCAGTCTGCTTGACCCAATAAGTATGCTTCCAGTTCAGTGGATGGCATTACCATCCCCTCAGTTACTCTGATAGCAAAGATGGGTGTCATTTTAGGTTCCTCCTGTTAGTCAACCCTTTCATTGGCAACTTCTTAATTCCAAGTCATGAATAGATCTTAAATGTCCACTTCTCCATTCCCACAACTGTTAACCCAGTTAAAGGAAACTTAATTTCTCACTTTGATTACTGAAATGAATTTCTGCCTGGATTCCTATCTCTATTAGTCTCCACACTGAAGTTAGAGGTATCTTTCTAAGAAGTAAAACTGACCATGTTGTTTCCCTGTGAAAATTCCTTCAGGAACATATTGTTCTCCAGAGCTGTCTTTTAGATAGCATACCCAGTAGCTTCTGTTCTCATCACTTTCCCACTATGTCCCAGCATCCTGAACGACTTTGACTTTCTTCGCTGTGTCTTACACTCTCCTGATTCTGCAGTCTTGAATCTGCCTGGGACATTTTCCTAAGATCTTTAACTCCTATTTAGCCTTAAGTCTTGGCCTAACTGTCATTTTCTCTGGATATCTTTTTTGCCTCCTTCTCAACTCTCAACTTAGATAATTGGCCCAGTTTGATGCTTTAAAAAAAACAGGACAATATCTTCTTCAATTCCTAATATTGTATCCTATACCTACTGTATTTGCTGAATGAATGAAAACAAAAAAGGAAGACAATTAATGCTTAAGAAGTGCTGACTACATGCCAGACACTATGTAGTGTCTTATCTCATTAAAATCCTTTAGTACTCATAGCACTGTGTAACAATGCTAGTCTCCATTTCATAGATAGAGAAATGGAGACTCAAATAAATTGAATAATTTACTTAAGGTCACATAGCAAAGACAGAGTAAGGAATCAAACTAATTATGTCTGACTGCAAAATCCTCCTGTTTCCAGCGTTCTATATGTCTAACATGGAGTCGGGGACATATGGGATGGTAAAAAACAAATAAAAAGCCTCCGTTGAAGGAACAAGTAATAAAACCTGCAAATCATATCAGCCATTTCAATAATGAGCTATGTACACCATGCAAAAGATGTAGATATAGCTTCTATCTTTTTCATTTTTCCATAATAATTTCTACATTCTAATATTTAATAAATGCATTAAATATTATGTTATATATTATGTTTAGTCTCTGTCTCTTCCAGTAAAATATAAGCTTCACAAGAGTTGTGCTCTCCCCACAGCTGTGTAACAAGTGTTAAGAACAATGCCTGCCATAGAATAAACATTTATTGAATGATCAAATAGTCATGTAATTTTCAAAGTCCTTAAATGATGTTTTGGTTTACAGTGCTTTTTTAGTTACTTTGGCAAGCAGTCTGGTGTCTAACTTAAATTGACTTAGGTTAGATGAAAGGACTCTGTTCAACTGAAAGACAAGTTTAATCAAAATGAAGATTATTGGTCAATGAGAATGACTTACAAAGGGAGTTTCAGGTTCCTTGGCAATAGTAACTCATCTAGCTACTTAAGATATATGCTTGTTGAATGAATGGGATTAAAACTTGTTCAATTTGTTATGATCTTTGATCTTCAAAGCAGTATGGTGATAAAGGCTGATCAGGAATCATTTAATTTCCCTACTTCAGAGATGAGAAATTTAAACCAGGGTGTGGATAGTTAAATTAGAGTGACACAGTAGAGAGTGACATGAGAGACTGGGTCATAGATGTAACCAAGAAATGGGACTCCGGATAGAGGTGGGACTATAAATTCTTGGAGGAAAATGGATTTGTGTAGAGAAGCCCAGGAGATGTATGCTCTGCCACACAGACAAGAAGGACCTGGTTCCAGGAGTCAATTAAGAAAACAAGGTTGGGGACCCAGAGAAGGAGTGGGAGGAATGGAAAAGCTGGTTCTAAAGACCTTTGCAGTTAACTGCAGAGGGGCAGGACTGAGTCCAAACTCCTCAAGCCCCCAAATCTATTGTGTCCTCTGCGTCCTGAGGATCTAGTATAATCCTCATCAACTGCCTAGACAATTGCAACAGTCTACACATTGGCCTCATCCGTCGGACTTACACTGGTAGTTCAAACTCAACAACATAATGAGACTCATTATATTGTTTTTTATCCCTCCCTCCCTCCGCTCTTATTCTTCCCTCCCTTCCTTCCTTCCTTCTTTCCTTCCTTCCTTCTTTCTCTCTCTGCCTATGAAATGGAAACTTAGCAGAGCATTGGAGGCTTTTACACTGACCTCTTCAGTTGCATGGCCTATCACCATCATGTTCAGGATGTTGCTCATTCTTCCCATGTCACATCACCCACAAATTTTTTGTTGCACAACGAACATACTATAACTTTCTATAGCACTATGTCATAGCACATGCTGTTGACTTTTTCTGTTCTTCATGGGGTTCTAGTCTTCTGTCAAAGCCAAATCAAATGCCTTGGCCATTTTGGTCTTCCTGACTCCACAGGGACATTAGTTAGACGTTTATTTGTATTTCTGGAACACTCTGCACACTCCTCTGGCACAGAAAAGTGTTGCCCTATTTGTTTATCACTCCTGTCTCCAGCTTGTGCTAACCTTGAGTGCAGACACTATCTTTGACACTGTAATATTACCAAGATAATGCTTGGCTCAATAACCACTACAGCAAGTTTGCACAATGTGCTCCCTGGGCCAGAAGAATCAGCATCACCTGGGAGCTTGTTAGAAAAACAAATTCTTTGTTTAGCCCCCTAGATCTACCAAATTGGAAATACTGGTAGTGGGGTTCTGCTCTCCAGGAAATTCTGATGCATGCTACATTTTGAGAACTGCTATACTATAGGATTAAAGGAATAAATGACAATTTCAATGTGGCAAGAAGCTGGAAAGGCTTCCAAAGGGACTAAGTCATCGGATTGGGCCTGATAGAGGTAAGATTTAGATACTAAGAAATAAAATGGAAAGGCCTTCCTGGTGAAGGAGATTAGGATAAATAGTAAAATAGCTAGGTACTCAGGACAATGGACCTCATTCAACCACACCCGGCAGCTAACTTGTAGAGAGAGATTAAGGGACATTCTCAGGGCCTCCAAATGCAAAAGACCATGAGGCTCACCTGTGGGAGCAACTCCTTTGTCTGGGGCTGGGGGATGGGAGCGTACAGTGGGAGTGAACACAGATGAGAACTAGGAAAGATTTGCTATCTGTTTTACATAGATTTTAACAAATGATGTTGGTGCTTTTCTCAATGCCTGTTTTACATAAATCTTAATCAACTCTCATACCCAAAGCCAATATAAACCCTTGGCCCAGCACACATAAGATAGGATCCTGCTTCCAGGTACCCCTCTGTGTTGTGGGGACTCTACTCTCCTTCTTTAAATAAATCCTACTCCTTTTACTCTTCTCTTCCATGGTTGTCTGTGGATTTTATTCTTCAAATTTGCGAGACAAGAACCCAGAAGAAGATTGGTGCCAAATTGCTGGGGTATGCTTTGACACCAAGAGTTACTATGCACCGCTTGACAGTAGCTGGTGGTGGTGGTGGGGACATAGCTCTTACCCGGGTAGCTGCTAATACTATTTCAGCTGCAGAAATCTGCAGCCAGCTCAAATTACCATTTTTAACTGAAAATAACTGTAAACACTAAAAATGTGCTATTTTGGCCACAGAAATCTTCAGTGAGCCCAAATTCCATTTGCCAGTGGGAGTAGAGAATCCGACCTCATCCCAAAACCCCTGCTTCACTGGGAGAGGAAAATGTAAGAAAGACATGAGGATACAGAAGTATAGTGCATGGTCAGGCAATGCTATTGGTCCTCGCTGCCTTGAGTCTAAAAACAGCAAAGTAAAGTAAAGGAAATCATTTTATCAATTCAGCAGCCTCTCTCACTAGCCCATAAGCTGTGTTGATTCAGCTTTGTGTATGGCCCAGGACAAGAGCTTCGTGACTGTTTGATGAATGATTGACGGAGGGCAGCCTGATTGAAGAAGAACGTCAGAGAATTAGTTTTTCTGAGCGATCAGCCATATCATGCAACTGTTTCTGAAAAGGTAAGTGCAGAGAAAATGGTTCCACTGCAGTTAGAGCATAAACTTTCCCATCTGGCTCCATCTAGTGTCCTAATGGGCAGATTTCTGGTCTAGGACATCTCTAGCCACAGAGGAAACATCCTCTATTTAGTTTGATTGTTATTCTGCAGGAACAGAGACAAGAGGGAGGCTGGGGACTCAGGTCCCACACTCATTTCTCACTATGGTTTCAAATTGAAAACAACTTCAGGTTTGAACTTTCTTGACACCTTTTCCCCATTTGGTTATTCTATTTGAATTTCCTATAGTTTTATTTTGTTTGTGTGCATGTACATAGGAACACACAGGCATACACATTTGCAGACACATTTCTTGCATGCAATGCAGACACATTTCTTGCATTTAATGTCTTTTGTCCGAAACAAACAAGTACTGACATCATGAGAGACAAGCCTTGTGGATACCAATTTTCAAAGGTTGTGCACTTGGAATCTTTGAGTTCCAATGTCAGGGTATATGAAACAGGTTTTGGCCAAGTTCTATAACCTCCACCAGGGGGTATCCCAGACTCTAACAGAGCAGCAAGAAGCTGTGGATTTGGGAGGGGGTCAGTTTTCTTTAAAGATAATCAATAAATTATTATCAACTCCTTTGGTAAGGATTGAATGAATATTTTTCTGAGGAAATAATCAGAGATGCAAACATATGTACAAGAGTATTCCTTAAACTATAACAGTAAAAAATAGAAAAGTACGTAAGTACTGGATAAGAAGATGTGATTAAATAAATTACTCAACTGCATATTCCAGAATATTATGAGATTCTTAAAAACATTTTTGGAGAATATTTAATAACATGGGGAAATGGTTATGGCAAAAGAAAAATACCATGTTTTGTATATATTATTGAAAATGTATTGAAATACAAAGATAAAAAGGTTGGTAAATACAGTAAAGTATTATGTTGACTTGTGGAATTAGGAACAATTTAGAATTAAACTCTCCTTTTAAATACATTCTATAATGAGTATATTTAAAATATGATTATTAAGCTAAGAATTCAACAGTAGTCAAGAAAGAAAGAAAATGTTAGAAGATAAAAAGAGAGTTACTGGTTGCTTTGGGAAAGTAAAATAAAGCAGTAGTTTGGAAAAGTGCATTTTGCTAATATTGCCTAGTATAATCCAGGCCTTGTTATTATCACCACTGACGCTAAGAACATATTTAGTGTTTTACTAGGTGATTTCCTATTTTTAAATAATTAAATAAAATTAATTTGTATTTTGTGAAGCTTTTTAATTCTCAAGAGTCAAGTACCAACTATGAGTCAACAGATATGTAGACTGGTTAAAAATTTAGCCAGCTAAGTCCAAGGTAGAAAATCATACATTTTTGATAACAGATGAGTCATCTACAAACACATCATTTACATAACAGCTCTACTATCCCAGATATTTCACATAAATCTCACAAAAATCTCATAACAAAACACTAATCCTTTTTCCTAAAAGAACAGCATGTGTCAGAAACCGAGAAACATTTGCCAATCAAGATGTGCCCAGCATTGAGCTAGCTACTGTGTCTACCTTTTCACAGATTTATTTCCGTGAATCTTCACAATGAGTTTATGACACAGGAGGCATCGGCCTAGTTTTGTAAAGGAAGAAATTGGGGCTCAGAGAAGGGAAATTACTTCCTCAATGTCATAGCTAGAATCCAAGTAGCAATGCCTGCCTCAAACTGAGATGTATTTGCAAACTCAAGTATTTCCTACCACATTCTTATTCCATGGCGGTTACCTCTAGAGGACAATTAAAAGGATGGAGGAGGACTTGCAGTGACTGAAACACTCTGATGGCACCACCATGGCTCAGCTCCTGCTTTGCACTCTGGTGACCTTGAGGTTGGAAGGGACAAAGGAGCAGACTCCCCCGCTGCTCTCTGATGAGTCAAGGGGAAAGGCAGCTCTCAGGAAACAGCTGGCTTTTCTCCAGCAGCAGGGCCTTGGAAATAAACAGATCAATGCAGACACTTGCCTCAACCTAATGAGCTAATGGCGCAGCCAGGCACTGCCTTATTGGATTGCTGGTCATGCTGACAGTTCCTAGAGTTAAGCAGGCCTCCTGAAGGGGTGGGAGGCTCATTTCCTCACCTCCTGGTGAGGTCCAGCTCCTTGGTAGAAAATCCGGGAAAGGCTTCTTTCTATGTCCATGAATTTGTTTGTGTGTGTTTGTTTTTCTCATTCGCCCCTGGCAATGATGACATTAGATAAATTGATGCCAATAATTTTCCTGGTCTGTGGACAGACTGCCACAGATGAAGGAAACACTGTTCTCCCAAGAGGCAGGCAGCCTGGTGCGTTACTGCAATGGACTGAATATCTGTATTCCCCCAGAATTCATGTGTGGAAATCCTAATCTCCAATGTATAGCATTAGGAAGTGAAACCTTTGGGAGGTAATTAGTTCATGAGGGTAGAACCCTCGGACATGGAATTAGGACCCCAGAGAGCTAACTGGCCAGGTGATAATACAAGAAGACAACAGTCTGTGACCTGGAAGAGACCTTCTCCAGAACTTGGGCATCTTGATTTTGAAGTCCTAGTCTCTGGATTTGTGAGAAATTTCTGTTGCTTACATGTGGCTTAGTCTATGGTACTTTTATAACAGACTGAACAAATACAGTTGCTGGGAGTGTTCATAGTTGTTCACCTTAGAACAACTGTGTTCTGCTTCAATAGTGACTCACTATGGGCTTGGGGGTCCATATTTGCTCTCTTTGGATCTCAATTTCCCATGTGAACCATGCAAGCATGGAAGTGGCTGGAGTGTTCCTGTGACAAGAAGCATGCCATGAACAGAAGTAGCTCAACTGTCATTGATAATTATATTAAGCTACTGACTTGGTCTTCTTCCTACATCTGCAAACCTAGACAACTTGCTAATAATAATAATGATAAATGTCTGTTTCTTGAATCTCTATAAACTCTGGGCAAACAGTCCTTCAATAACCTTGTAAGGAAAGTGTTGTCCAATGTCAAATAGAAAGACACTAGACAGCCAGGATGAGAACCTGGGCCCTTGCCCCAGTGCTCTCCTGATTTAATTAATTTCCAATTGGCAAGAATTTTAAAAATATTTTCTGTTTTGCCCAGTAAACATTTTTCCTCCTGCCTCCATACCAGCATAACTCTTGCTGTCTTTTTTTGCTGTCTTCTCTGCTTCTTGTCTCTTCAATGACCACAATTGTATCTCTTTTGCTCAGCTGAGCTAGTATGAAACAGGCACCCCCCTCAGAGGCTGCCAGATGACTTCTATGAGTCATTTCTTAGGTACTCCCTGATTCTGAATTGATTTATTTCCAGCATATTCAGGCTGCTGGGTTTAAGTATAACATGGACAGAGGCCTCTTCCCGCTGGCACTTGACTTGGGCTCTCCTGAGTGGTCAGAGAAAGCTGCCTGGGCCTAGAAGCAGGAGCAAGAAACCCCCTTCTCAGTATACTCAGAAACTTCAAGACAAACCCAATGCTTGCAAAATAGCCACAAGAAGACCAAGGAGCTGATCAGTCTCTATTTTAGAAGGAAGCCAGATAGGCCACGTCATTACCCAAAACTGGAGAAAACAAATTGTAGCCAGAAAGGCATTCTTTGAGTCTATTTTAAAATCATTATCTATCCATCTATTATCTATCTATCATCTATCTAATCTATCATCTATCTATCTATCTATCTATCCATCTATCCCTCCCTGTGTACAGAAGAGATTTAAAAACCTATAGTATAAAATAGATGAAGTGGTTGGGTGGGATGTTGCTAAGGCTTCATGGATCACAGTTTGAAAATCACTAATCTAGTCTAACTCCTATATTTACTCTGATAATAGTGAAGCTTTCACCAAAATCAAATATTCTGACTCGTGGTCCAGTGTTCTACTCTGTACACGTTGCCTGACTTATGCACCCATGGATGTATTCCACACCCAAGAAATATTTGCTAAGATTCTACTATTTTGAATCTACTAAAGGAATCATCGGTCAAACATCATTCAAGTCCACACAAAGCTTACAGACCACTGAGGCACAGGCCAAAGAAAGAAAAGCAGACCCTTATAAGTGAATTGGATAAAGATTTGCCCCAAATGGCAATATTGACATTTTTGCTGTGGGAGGCTGTCCTAAGCATTGTAGGATGTTTAGCAGTTAAGTCTTGATAACCAAAAGTGTCTTCAGACACTACCAAATGCCACTTGAGGGGAAGGAAGGAGGAAAAATTGTCTCCAATTGAGAATCCCTAGGTTAGTTATTATAAGAACAGTGTAAATGTCCCTTTAGGTTGTGTAAAATTAAAGGTCTAGTAAGTAGTGAAGACAAATGTAAGAGCTCAGAAGAAAGGTTCACCTGTACCTATGTGCTCAGTCTATATAATATCTGAGGCTGGAGAAACTTGCTTCCTAGAAGGAGGATGGGTATAGGGAAAAGCCATTCAGTGTGATGCTACAAATTTAGTAGGGGTGAGGTAAGGGCAGACTCTTGGCTGAGGACAGACTGGCCCTGATAGGTAAATGCCACTGTCCTCCTACCCTGTTTTGTAAAGATTTTGTCTGGCAGCTGCAAGGAAAGTCTCCTTGACCAGGGCAAGGTTGCCTGCCTTCATTCCTTACAGTGTGCCAGCGGCCAAATCCCTCTTCCTATTGAATTCTGATTTCTTCCTTTGTAACAAAAATAGGCAGAGGAGACTGTGGTTTTTACCAGTGATCCATAAATTCCCTCCTAGCTCTCAGGATTTTATTTTCTAAATTTTGTTACAATCCTAGAAAAAGTTAAGCCAAATCAGGCCAATGGCTATTTACTTATCTAGGGCCTTCTGCGTCACATCTGAAAATCCCTCTTCCTCAGGTAGATTCTAAATAGAAATATAAAGGGAGTTCATACAGCTATCCATGTCATGAAATAATAATTATGATTACATAGATCAACATTCTTATGTGCCTTTATCATTTGTAAGGCACCGTCACATAAGATATTCACATACAAAATTTTCAAAACATCCCTGTGAGGTGGGAATAATTACTGTTACTTCATGGATTAGAAAAACCAGTGTTCAGATAGTTTGAATGTCTGCCTACAGTCATACCCGGACCAGCCTGACTTCAAACTCCTTACTCTTTACGTTGTACCCAGTTGCTTGTGTTTCACTGCACATACTGCGAACTATCCTTTGAAGACTCCCAGAGACAGGATGAAAAGGCTGAGTGGAGACACGCAGGCTGAATAAGGAGGGAAGAGGCAGTGCTGAGAATATGGTGCTGACTGTGGTAGTGGCATGAGAACTAGCTGAACAAGTGCCAATTCATGTGCTTTGAAAAGGGTTGAAAAAAAGAAAGGAAAAAAATCTTCCTGCTGTTTCCTGCCAAGGCCCTGTGCAGGGACATGGGTATGGAGCTCTGCTTAAGGCTTAATTCTATTGATTACACATTCCATTTTCCAAAGTGCCATTTGCCTGAAGGAGCAGGTGGTGTTTTCGGCATCCATTTAGCTGATGTATTAGCCATGTGGCTCAGTGCATCAGCAGGCCCGAGTCATCAATTTACGGTGAGGTGACAGAGGGAATCACTCACTGCAGAATTGTAATGGGAAGGGGGGAGGGGAAATGGAATACTCAGAAAGGGACAAATACATTGGAATAGTAGCCGTGACTGGCCCAACATAGGATTTTTGGTTGAAAATAGCAAATATATACAGGATGACTAACACAAAGTGGGTCAGGAGAACTTTCACCTTGAGGAACTCATTTTAGTGGAAAGGATAGAAATAAATTGTTAATGACAATAATATCAGACATATGCTATAAGAAAGGGTTTGGTAGGTAATAGAAAAGTGTTTTAAAACTGCACAGCTCTGGTTCAAATCTCAGCTTTATTATTCTCCAACTATGTGGTTGTAGGCTAAGTTAGACTGGAAGCTCCTGGAGAATGGGCACTATGTCTTTGAGAATTTTCCAAAATTTGCTGTCCTAGCCCAGAGTCTGGCATTGACATTATAGTTTCCAAAGGAATATTAATAATTTAATCATAATAACAATTAAATTGGTAACAATAGAGTAACATTTACGGTAGTACCCTCTTTATCTATAGTTTCATTGATAACAATTTCAGTTACCAGTGATCAATTGTAGTATGAAAATATTAAATGGAAAATTTGAGGAATAAACAATAAGTTTTGAATTGTGGATTGTTTTAAACACATAAAATCTGACACTGCCTGTTCTATTTCACCCAAGATATGAATCATCTTTTTGTCTAGTGGATCTATGTGATATATACTACCCTCCCATTAGTCACTTTGGTAGATATCTATTATCAGATCAACTGTTGTGATATCACAGTGCTCATATTCAATTTACTCTTGTTTTACTTAATCATGGCTCTAAAGTACACAAGTAGTGATGCTGGCAATTTTATTATAGTGCATTTTTGAAATTATTCTATTTTAGTATAGTTATCACTGTTAATCTTTTATTGTGCTTAATTTACAAATGAAACTTTATCACAAGTATGTATGTACAAGGGGAAAAAAACAATATGTATAGGGTTGAGTCCTATGCTAGATTTCAGGTATCCACTGGTGGTCTTGGGACATATCCCCTGTGGGCAAGCGGGAACTACTGTATTGAGCTCTTGCTATGTATTAGGTACTACTACCTCACATGTCTTTTAACCCTGCCACTATAAATTAGGTACTATTATTATCTCTAGTTTATAAGTGAAAGAGTCTCAGGAGGCTAAATAATGGTCACATAGATTGTATGTAGTGGTGGAGCCAAGATTCAAACTCAGGCCTGTCTGGCTCTACAGCCATACAGCCATTTAATGCTATTGAGTTCAACTTTTCCAACTATGCACAATTGTATTTCAGTTGTTATTTAACCTTACAGAGACTTAAATTTCTTATAAATTAAGTAAATGTAATGTTCTTTTCTTTATTATAGATTGTTGTAGACATCAAATAAGACAATATATGTGAAACATTAAATCTGTACATTCTAGAAAGCTCAATGAAGAATATCTACTATCATTATTATTAAAATTAATATGTTCAGGGAAGATCTTTGAGAGGCAGAGCCTACCTACTTTAAGGAAACCTTCCTCAGTACCTGTATATCTATCTAGAGTTCTCTGATGCAACCAAGATTTCTGCTCTTACTTCTATCCTTGTTGATATCCCAATATCCTTCTTTTTAATGAGATCATTATCAATCTACTTGTGAAGACTTTTCTCATTTTATATATACAGCTATACAGCAAGGCAGGTCATAGAAAAAGACAACACATTGCCAAATCAAACAATGGTTTTGATAATTGCATTTCATTAAAAAGGTTCACTGGTCCTTGAATTTCAAGACAGAAACTTGTCTAACACAAGTTCTGGGGTGAAGCTAACAGGAAGATGGTAATCAGTTGCCTTAGAAGAGAATCTCACTCCCCATTATCTCCATTTGATATGGTTGGAGAAAGCCCCCACTTCTGAAAAAGCAGTGACTTTGAAGAAAGGAAACTCAATGGAATTCACTGTCTCTGCCACTTACTCCCCTATTCAACACATTTTTACAGTCCTTGCTGTATGCGAAGCACCATACTAGGCACTAGACTTAGACCCATGAATACAATTTCATTGCTACTCATAATTGAGGGGAAGGGTGATATTTGTACAGCATACCAGGGACATTCATCATTGTGTTATTTAAAATAATGGCACTTGGGCTGGAGCCGTGGCTTGGCAGTTACGGCACTTGCCTGGCATGTGCAAGTATGCAAGTTTGAACCCCAGCACCATGTACAAAAAGAAGTCTCAGAGCAATGAGAGCCAACTGAAAAACTAAATAAAATTGATTCTCTTTCTCTCTCTCTCTCTCTCTCAAAATAAATAAATTTTAAAAATGGCACTTTGGAATCATCTATACTACAAATATTAGGGGATTTTAAATAATTACCTGAAATGATTATTACACAATTATTTAAATGATTTATAAATAATTTCAAGTAATGTGAGAAAATGCTCACAGTATAATGTTCAATGATATAGAAGGATAAAGTATATTCTCCACTCTGTATATGCATATATATATATATACATGAAAATAAACTAGCAAATGTTCCACATATTAATAGTAGTTAATTTTTTGGGATGGTGTTAGGGCTAATATTTTTCTCTGATATAATATTTTTCTGTATTTACAAAATTTTCTGCAGTGAACATACAGCAATATTAAACAGAAAAATTTACATACAAAAGTATAAAATGATGATTATTATATTAGATATATGTATAGAATACTCCTGGCACAGAAAAAAGTTCCTTTCCAACTTTTGCATTTTATAAATGAATAAATTAAGGCTCTGGGAGATTAAGTAAACTTTCCTGAGACTTCTCAGTCCATGTGTAGCTAAAGCACAACTCGAACCCATGTCATTTGATTCTAAATTGAGAATTCCTTCTGAGCCACAGAGACTTTCAAAGAGCTAGTGGGGTGCCTCCCTGAAATATGGGGGCATGTCTGCCTAGAATGTCTGAATGTCTGACAGAGTGTTCTGATCATTTGAGAAGAACCCAGAAGTCAAAAGAAGAGCCCAAGAGTGATTCAGTGATGGATTTTGGAATCTAGGCTAGCCATAAGCCTGAAGGAAGTGCACAGAACTGTAAAAATAACCTTGACTATTTGCATTTCAACACTTCAAGGCCTATGGTATTTGAATTAGAAGAATAATATAGGTCTGGGCGCGTATTTAGTGTTTTCATTTAGATTTAGAACATACAGCCTCAGCACTGAGCTGATTTTAATATCACTCTATTGTGTGCTCAGCATCCATGATTAAATATACATCTTCAAGTCCAATTTACTTTTAACTTCATTAGGGTCTGTTACATCTGGCATTTAATGATTCTGCATTTGGACACAAAGCCATGTACCAATGTTTTAGCAATTGTACTTTTCTGTGCATATATCTATAGACATATAAAAATCTCCCAAGACAAGTCTTCTTAAATACAAATATTTCCTATCTTCTGAAGGATCTATTATATTAGTTATCAGCAAATGTTAGATAATAGAGGGACTGTGATATCAGCAGATCCAATCTTCCAACTCTTTTCTTAAATATGTCTCAGAGGGAATCTATCCCAGGTCCTAATCTTTACTAAATCAAACCTTGTCAGCTCATCTTGCTGCCGAGAGAATAACCAGTCATGTATATAAGATTTAAATTTGGACCTCTTTGATGATTTGCAAACTATGAAACTATAGTTTTATAGAAGCGTTTCTTAATTTTGTCATTATGAATGGTATGTTTGTCAAGTTAATAGGATAGGTATATATTTTAACAATTTGTCAGCTAGATTTGTAACTTTTAAATATTTAGACTTGTGCTTTGTGGTCCTCTGTTAGTTTTCTCACCCGAATTCTACAAATGTTCAAGGTAGGCCCACAACTATCCCCAGCTTCCAACTAACTGTTAGAGTTTTGTGGGCAAAAGATGTACATTAGAAACCATGTCTTGTTCATATCTTCACTTCTAACACATATTAGAATCTTTTGCACTTCTGTACACTTAATGATGAATTTAAGTAAACTAATTTGGAAGGTTATTTTCCTTTTATTTTGCACTTTAGACTGGAGATTTTATAAGGGTAATTAAAAGGATAAATTTGGGGGGCATAAAACAGAGTTTAGTAAACAATTACTAAACTACATGTATATATATATCTGACAAATTACAATTATTATAAATATTCAATTTCAGTATGATTCTGCAGTCTGAAGGGATGGAATATGCTGATGAATTAATGCATGAGAAGATAATATATCCAATTCTTGACCCCTGGGTGGATGTCCCTCTAAAGCACATGTTTGTATGATCCCCCAAGCAAGATCTGGGTGCTTTTGTCAGAAGAAGAAATGGATGCTATATATTAAAATAAAAAAATATTTAGTGTACTCTGAAATTCTCATATATGTTTATATACACAGGTACATAGAAAGTTTTCATCCAATGGATCAGCAAGATAAGAAATATAACGGATTGGGCACCTTTAACAGCACAGTTGTTTTCTAAGGTCTGCAGCAACAAAGGCTTCCACCCACCCTTTACAACCTCCATCTCTGCCCCTTTGCCATCCCAAGGAGGCATTCTCATTACAAGATAATGCAAATGGAATAGAACTCTGTCACCAGATAATGATCTCCTGTGGTTAGATGGATGAGGACAGCAGACTTGGGCACCCTCAGAAACTGAACAGCAAGGGGCTGCCAAAATGTTGATTTTCAAGGAGGGAGGCATTAGTCCTATTATAATACTCTACTCAAAGTTGAAAAATTACATGCAGAAGAAGGTAGCAGCATTAGCAAAGTCCTTTGAAACACAGATAAAACTGATAGAGAAGGTGTATAATCAATTTGCCTGATCAGGGATGATTTCAAATCCTTTTTGGGTGGCCTTCTGTTTTTGGTAGCTGAATTGCTTTGCTACCTATACATAGGAAGCTAGTAGTATATATATCCTCTTGAAGTCAGTTTGGGTTCTAGAAGACCAAAGGTTGCTGACAGACGGTTTGAATGGAAAGAATTCTGGAGTGGCATTCAAGATAGACGTGCTCTCATCCCAGCTCTGCCTGTCGCTGGCATGTCTCACTTTTCTCATCAAACAAATGGTACATATGTTTGGTTCTCTCCTAAGGCCCAGATGCCTCTGAACTGACAACGTCACATCAACATCAGTCTAACTAAGCTACTTTAATTTCAAAAGGAGATCAAAGACCTTGTCTGGGAAAGGAAGACTTGTCTCCAGTATTCCCTGTTCCTCACTGCTTCTTCATGTAAACCACTGACCCACCTCCATTGAAGGCTGGGTTCTTATTTTCCTTTGGTGGACAGCTATATGATGAGGCAGTTGTTAGAAAACTATGATTGCCTAAAAGTCATTTTGTTTATTCCTTCATAATGCATTTATTCATCACCTAGCATGTCAAGGACTTAATAAGGAATTGGAGCCCAGATTTGAACTAGATATGATCTCTGGTCTACAAAGCTCAGTGTTTAATGAGCAGCATACTGGAAGGGATAAGAGAGGAGGTAGTAAGGTGACCAGACCTGTAGACCATAATTACATTAAATGTTGGAAAAAACATTATGTTAATATTTATCTACTAGCAAGGGCTTAGTATTAGACTGCATGATGTAGAAGGTGGAGAAGGTTGGAGGCACATACTCTTAGGAATAAAAGTTGAGAGTAGGACAACAAGGTCATTACTAAATAAGACAAGACTCTAGGATCAAATTGTCTGAGTTCAAATCCTGACTTTGCTACCTCTAGCTCTATGATCTTGGGCAAGTTTCTTAACTTCTTTGCACCTCAGTTCCTTGGTATATAAAATGGAGATAATAAGAAAATCTAAATCATAGGGATAATATAATGATTAAGCAATACATTTCATATGAAAGGCACATAGGACACATGGCAAGCATTATTACTGTTTAGGGAACAGGAGTAAACATTAGCTAGAAGTCATTGTACTAGTGGTAGTAATAAGGGTAGCAACAGAGTTATACTATATTGTACAATAGAAGTAGAAGGGGCAGCAATGTACCAGTAGCCATAGCCACAGTAGGGTTAGTGAAAATAGCACAAGTGTTAGTAGTAATAGTAATAGCACTAGCACTAGTAGTGGCAGTTACAGCAGTTTCGGTTTGGTAATTGTGGTATTAATATAGCAGAGATGGAGATATAAGTCCTAGAGGAGGGGTTACGACTAAGCGAATTCTGGGGGTTCCAGATCCTTTGCCTCAAACTCTGGTTTCTTTATTACATCTTCCTTTTGTCTGCCTTATTATGTACTTGTCCACCAAAGAACAATAGGAACTCAGCCTTAAATGAAGATAGGACAATGTCTAACACGCAGAATCCATAAGGAAAAGGGAAGACTGGAGACAAATTTTCCCTTCCCAAACAAAGTCTGGGTGTGAAGAAAGAGGATGAAGTTTCAACAGTATGGATGGCAGACACATTTAAAAGGGAGGTTATAGGTCAGTGAATGAGAAGGATATTCTAGTTGAGCAAGAAGAGGGAAAGAACTGTCTGACTTGTGATTTGCATTCAGCACTGACATGGAACAATGTACCAAACCCAACTGAGGTATCCCTAGAATATCAGAGCTATAAGACTCAATGCTAAGATTCAAGCATAAATCTGCCCAAAGTTCCTGATATCCCCATGAAACCCAGGCTCTCTCTCCAAATACTGTTTGCCTTTAACACTAGACTGTCTAATGTGGATTTCTTATGTGGCTCAACAGTTGGGAACAAAATGCTACCCTAGACAGGCAGTCATCTAGAAGTGCACATTACCTTTATTTATAAATTTTTGAAGATGAATTATAGAAAGTTTGATTACGATGATACTTAAATGAATTAATCTCAGCTAAAAGCCTCAGGAAGTGAACCAAGCATGTCAGCTCATTTTTCTTCTTGCCTAGTGTGAGAAGCATCCTTTGGCTGGAAGAGGAAGTCAGCACAGTGCAAGAAGAGTCAGCCCCATCACTGGAGCTCAAGATTAGAGATATTTCTTTACAACAGCTAGAATGAAAGCTTAATCAACATTCAGTTTAGTGCATTTCTACTTACAGGGATTTGAACTCAATTAAAAATTTCAACTAGAATCTTGGCACACAAGCCTTGAGACAGAATCTGACTCTGGGCTCTCACCCCAATTTTAATATGTATTTCTGGAAGGAGATAGTTGGGTCAGATGGACCTTGGGCTCAATTTAGACCCATGGCATAAAAATGTAATAAATTTATTTAGAATTCCATAGCAATTTAGTTAAATTACAGAATCAGCTGTTTCCATAGGTCTCTTTTCCCCTTAGGTTTATTATTTTCCTCGAATCTGGTGCCATTTTTAAAAGAGTGGTGAAGTGGAGAAGCCCTGGACTTGGAATCCAATAGACTTCATATAAATCTTGGCCCCATTTACTAGGTGGATGCTCTTGACCAAATCACTTAATCTCTTCCAGTCTCGGTTTTCTCACCTGTAAAATTAGGAAAATAATAGTTCTTCCTCAAATGATGGTTGTGAGAATTTAAATGACATAACTGATGAGGTTTTTCAGGAACATGGAATTGATAAACTAATTTTTTTTTTACTTTCCTGTAAGGTCCTCACACTTTTGATAAGTTCCAGGTGTACAATTTCATTACTCTCAGACCAGGTTCTGGCCCTCAACAGTTGCTTAATTACAAAAGCCCAGTTCTGAACTCTGGAATTTTAGAATAGTTCTGCTCCCTGTCTTATATTTACCAATAACCTTCTCCAAACTTAGGTTGTTCTCTTGTACTTTTAGCTGGAGAATTTCTGAGCCCACACAGATTGGCATAATTTAATCCGTTTTTTGTATAATAGAGATATCCTTTCCCCCATATTTTTATTGGTGCATCACAATTAAAAATAATTGCCAGATTCATTGTTACATGTTTATTTATGCACACAATACAACAAAATAATTTGGAAAATATTGTTTCCCAGTATTTCCCTTTTCCCTTTTCTCTCTCCTCACTGGTCCATTCTACTACTCTACTGGTCTCTTTTTGATGTTCATGAGATCCATGCCCACCCACTTCACACACTTTTCTTTTCCTTTTTCCTTTCTGGCTTCCACATATGAAAGGAAAACATATGACCCTTGACTTTCTGAGTTTGACCTATTTTACTTAATATAATGTTCTCCCATTCCATCCATTTTCCTGCAAATGACATACTTGTATTCCTCTTTATGGCTAAATAAAACTCCATTATGTATATATCTACCACATTTTCTTTATCAATTCATCCATTGATGGACACCTAGTCTGGTTCCATAGTATGGCTATTATGAATTAATAAATGAGAAAATGAACTAAACAGACACTTCTCAAAAGAAGAAATACAAATGGCCAGCAAATATATGAAAAAATGTTCAACATTTTTAGGAATTAGGGAAATGCAAATCAAAACTACACTGAGATTTCACCTCACCCCAGTTAGAATGGCAGCAATCAAGAATGCAAACAATAATAAATGTTGGAGAGGATGTGGAGAAAAAGTAATGCTTTTACACTGGTGGGACTGTAAATTGGTACAACCACTATAGAAATCAGTATGGAGATTCTTCAAAAGACTAGGAATGGAAACACTCTATGGCCAAGCTCTACCACTTCTTGAAATTAAAGTCATCACTATAGCAACACATGCATACCCATGTTTATAGCAGGGATATTTTTTTAGAATATAAACCTGAGCTTCTTAATGGTTTCTCAATGCTCTGAGATAAAAGATCAAAATGTACCCGTGGCCTAGAAGGTCCACATAATCTGGCCCTACCTACCTCTCAATCTTCATCTTCATTATCTTTGCTTCAGCCATACTTGTAGCTTTTTAGTTCAAAAACATCCATACTACTTTCTGCTCTTTAGCCTTTTCTTCCATTGTTCTCTTTTACTGGAGCAATTTTCTCTATCCTCCTGCTCCTGTTTGTAAATTAACTTATGCTTCAAATTTCAGTTGAAAAGTCACTTCCTCATACGTACCACCCTTGAATTTGGAAATTATCAGATTTTCCCTTTATATTCTTTGATAAGACATCATTTGTGTTATGGCTTATAAATGTATAGTCAATCAATTCTTGTCCTAAGTGTAAATTTCATGAAAGCAGAGATGTATTTTTCTCCAAAACTTTATTCTCAATATCCCATAAATTATGTAGATATCAATGTTGAGAAGCAACACTTGACACCATAGCTTCTTGAGGGGTAGCCCTGGCACCACTTTCCTTGACCAGCTTCTGAAACCTAATTTCCTAGTAATCCTCCATGCTTCTAACTTCATTATTCAGGTAGACCTAACAATCAGCACCACTTCTTACTCTGATGTCTAATAAGGCTTTTCTCTGACAATTTTATCACTTCCAGGAAAGAATCAAAGTGTGGCCTTGGTCTTCTGGGCCTCAGCACAAGCCTCCTGGGAAGTGTTACTATATGCGAGCTAAACTCACTGGCCAGGGTTTATGTTCTGTCCAACTTAAATATATTGAGCTATAACTAGAGGCCTGGAATCACCAAATCCTCATGACACACTAGACATGGATGCCTGATTGGTCTCTCTTGAGTCCCCTTTCAGTCAGATCAACTGCATTAGCTCCCCTTTATCTAGTTTGTGGCACTTGGGCCCAAATACAATCTCACACAGGAAGGAGCTTTGTAAACTTGAAAAGACTAGACACATGTAAGGGATTAAGTGCTTAGTTCAGGCTCACTTTCAATTCATAAATCAGGCTTTTGCTTGGCACACTCTGCCATCTGGAGAAACTTTCTGTTTCTTTCTTCCCCAATGACATTAAAATTCTTCTCTCTCTTCTCCTTCTTTTGCACTAGCATAGAAAAAACAGGACTTTTTTCCCCTGTTGAATGTCATATTTGTTGCCATTAAGCCATTAAGGTCCCCCATCTTTAAGTTTTTGTTCACTTACAATATGATTTGCCACAACAAAACTGCAAAATAGCAACCAAGACAGTCAATACCATTTTGAAAATTAAATCCTGACATGAGCTGCTCACAGTTATGCTCACAGTTATGTTACGATGAGGAATAATAGCACTAGGACTTGCTGTATAACCTTGGGCAAGTTGTCTTTCCTCTCCAAACCTCCAATTTCTCATCTGTAGGATAAGGAATTAGATGGGTAAATATGTGATATTTGTACTGATTAAAGTAGATTATGCATATGAAAAGGTTTATATATCATATATTGTAAATGTTGTGTCAGTACCATTTTGAGTGTCACTTGTTCACTCTACAAAATGGAAGTTAAAGACCATGGAGGTAAGCCATTCATTCACTCAATCATTTTATTCTGTAATTATTTATTAAGTGTCTATAATAGCAGGCACTGAGTCAGTTAAGTGACTTATCCAAGGTTGCACAGAATTTCATAGCAAATCTGGGATATCAATAATAACAACAACTAGTATTTGATAGGATTCACTATAAAGCTAGCACTTGTTAAGTATCTCATTTACATAGTTGAATATTTATAATGACCTTATAAGATAGATATTATTAGCAACATATTTTTATGATGAGGAAATTGAGGCTCAGGAAATATAACTGTCATCTCAATGGTTGTTACTCAAATCTTTTTCCAAATAGTTGGATGAAGGACCAAAAAATACTACTGAGATATGGAGATCAATATACAATCAGCTAGTTTTTCCCAAAAAGTTAAGCAAAAACCCCAACACAAAAGCATTAGGCACTATAATTAAAGATTTATGAAGTAAATAGGCAATGACAAGGTACATCTGAGATCCAGATTCTTTCATCCCTATATAAAGGGGAATAATTAAACCCTCTTTTGCAAGGATATTATGCAGATAAAACAAAAACACTCTTCCTATGTAGCTTCTCCCTCTTTCCCTCCATTTGGGTCTGTTTTCCATTGTTACCTATTTAGAGAACCTTCCCTGTCAACTCTTTCTGAAGAAACTCTCACCCTACTCCACCTTACTCTGAAGCATGTTATTTTACTTTCTGAAATCATATTTTATATTGTTTTTATTTGTTCATTTGCTCTCTGGCTGACTGAATGAATAAACTGAGTATCCTCCCCTCCTCCTCACTTTGAGTCTCGTGGTGGTCTTCTCCCTGCATATAAAATCAGTTCATGAGTCCTAGGAAAGAGTGTGAGAGTGAGTCCAAAGAAATCTTTGGCTTCCCATCTGACTTCCTAAAGAGACTTTAGGGGTTCCACTATATCCACTCAGTGTTCCCTCCTTCCACCTGAGTGTGGCAGGCGGCACCCGGGGCCCACGCCACGCAGGCAGCTTTAAGATGGCGGCTGGCAGCTGGCCAAGCCAAGTCAGCTGACCTCGTGCTGCTCCTGGTTCGTATCCTTCCAATATCTGACCACTTAGAGACAACCAATAGGAGCCGGCAGCAGAGCTTTTTTCCTCATAGCAACAACCTGCTGATTGGGTTACCTGCCCTATATAAGTGGTGCAACTTCCTGAATAAAGGGAGAGCGCGAGAGAGCACGGGAGATCTCCAGAAGCAACAAGTGTGTGTGTGTCGTTATTGCCGCTTCGCCGGTCAAACGCGGCACCTGAGCACCATGCAGCAGGACTCCTGTCAGTGCCAGACCAGTCTGCTTCCTCATTCCTGCTCGATTGCTTCCTACTCTCCCCTGGAGTAAGATGAAAAATGGGTGTGCCAGAAAGTACGGTATATCTTCCAGAAAAAACAAGTTCTATTACCCCAGGGGAATTTCACAGGCCTCAGTGCTAAAGGAAAAGAAAAGAAAACACACACACACACACACACACACACACACACACACAAACTACATTCTTGAAGCTTTTCTTGCCCTATAAAAATTATATTCCTTCAGTCTCATTTTGATTTGCCACATAAAATAGTTATGAAATTAATGAAAAGGAAATATCCAGAAAAGGAAAGGTGCTGTTACTCATTCAATTTATGAGAATGGAGATGATACTTCTGAACATTTCTTCAGGTGTTAAAAGCTCACAGAGGCTCTTTAAGTGTTATAAAGACAAAAAGGTTTTCTTGTTGCACACTTGGGACAAATGAGACCCAGTAGAAAGGCATTGTTGCCTGCAATGACAGGGTTGCCAGGGAAACTGCACAAAAGTTAGCCTCAGCACAAATTAAGAAATGAAGCATCTTGTAAATTGATATAAGAGTATTTCAGGAAGTCTGGACCAATCATGGCACAGAATCATCCTTGAAGAACTATATGGAATCCTTAACTATGGCAGGAAATGACACTTAAAGGTTACCCGTATGCTGTTTTCTACTGCGAACCTTTTTAATGAGTGCTTTCTAGGAGTGAAAATTTTAGGTATTTTTTTTAAACCTCCACAACACCCTTACCAGAAAAACAAAACAAAAACAAAAAAGAGGAAATAAAAAGAGAACCCACCAAACTAACAAAAATCTCATCTTAGTCCAGAAAAATATAAAAATGTGTGTGTGTGCATATATGCACTATCACTTTGGAAATATTTCTTTCTCTTTTTTTCTTTTTTTTAAAGAGAGAGAGAAAGAGAGAGAGAGAATCAGTTTTATTTATACTTTCTTCTGGCCTTTGTTTCTCCAACACTTAGTGGTGTATGTGGATCTGGGGTTTGAACCTGGGTCTTTGCGCATGCCAGGCAAGCACTTCAACTGCTGAGCCACCGCTCAAGCCTGGAAAACAGTATTTCTTAATGTTACATTTCAGAAAAAGGCTTAATTTTTCTCCTCTTACTTATTTTACAAAACTACAAATTGTTTGCTTTAAAGACCTGAATTGTCATCAAATTATTTGAAATGTATTTCTAAGACTCCATTCTCCCTTCTGTAAGAATTAATTATAGTTTCTTTTTCCAAAGTTATTCCATTGATATGTGTATATATACACACTATGTGTGTGTATATGTATATAATCATAGCATATATGTATATGTATGTGGTGCATTTATATGTATACATGTGTTTAAACATATACATATATGTGGCAGTTGGCACTTCATAGATGTTCAATAAATGCTTACAAAAGAAAATAGAAAAATCTTACAGATCATTTGTTTAATCTCTTATTTAGTGCAGAGAATTCCTTCCAAAACATAACTGCCATCCTTAAACACGTCTAGGGACAAAGAGCTTACAACCTAGCAAGTCAGCCCATATCATTAACAGATAGCTAACTCCTTCATTTTATTAGGTCAGAATCTGCTCCCTACAACTATTATCCATCAGACCTGAAGGTTTGCTGGAAACACAGAACAAGTCTCTTCTTCTTTCCCAAAGAACTAAATTCCTACAACCAACTCTATGTGCTAATAAGAGGCAGGTAAGTGACCACAGGTAAGTTACTCCATATCTCTGACATTCAGTGTCTAGGACCATTAAATAGGGATAGTAATTTTCTCCTATTGTCAACCTTCTGCTAAAGATCAAAAGGAAATGCCAAATGAGAAACTAATTTGGAGCTGTAAAGTAACATACATATTAACAGTTACAATTTTTTTCTCATTCTTTCCCACTCAACCTGGCCAGAGTGGAACAGCTGCCCAGCTCTGGCTTTGGAGTAGCTGGAGGAAAGTTGCTTTTCCTCCATTAAGCTCTGCCCTGTGTTGTCCCAAGATCTGAAACCTGATTTGCATCGTTTTGGTTCCCCTTGCTGCTTTCTCAGCATGAGCCTTTGCCTCTCTCCCCAGGTTCCCTTCTTGCTGTTGCTCACCCATTTAGTTAAATGCTGTTTTGAGGAGGTAGCCTATTTTGGTAGTGCCCCTGGGGAGCTGCAGAAAGATTTAATTCCCTTTCCTTTCCCTAATGTTTATCTAATGGTAAAGGATTGAGAACAGGTTTGATATCCCTGGAGACCCTAGCCTGGATGATTCAGTAATGTATGTGTCTACAGGGTGGCTGAGAAGTCTGAGAAAAGTAGCTTTTGGAAGAGAGGAGAGGATGGGTTGAAGATAGCCAGTCATCATGCTAGGTGGGCTGTCACTCATCAGGAGGCATCCCAGGGGTTTAGTAAAGACAACATTAAAGAATCAGAAAATGTGGTGATTAGGACAGCAAGGAAAAGTGACCACATTTCCTAGCATGTATATCTGTTTTTTCAGTATAATTGTTATTGATATTACTTCTCCAAAGTGAAATCTGGAAAATAAATTTTATGTTCACCTCAGATATAGGAGGAATATTTGGTGGGAATCTAGGTCCTTTTTGTTGAACTTCAGACCTGAACATAAACTGTATACTGTAAATCACCACCTAGATATCTCACAGTCACCTCAAAATGCCTTAAAGTGAACTATTGTCATCTTCCCCCAACATTCTCCCAGCATTTCCTGTTCTAAGAATCACTACTCACATGGTTCCTTAAACCAGAAACCTAGTAGTCCTCTGAGACACTTTAGTCACCCTCATCCCTACAGCTAGTCTCATTCCACTCCTTTCCATTTCATGGCTCTGGCTTTAGTCTTAGATCAGGCTCACTAAAACTTTAATTTCATTTATTTTTCTATCCATTCCTTTGCTCCAAATGTTTTGAGAATCAAACTTTGCCCCTGTTATATTAACCATCTCGCCAACTTTCCCTTTATGGTCATGCTGTGGCATACTTACCTAAATCACTGAGCCTTGCACCTTGCCTTTGGGAGCCAATCTTCCAATTCATACTTTCATTCATTCATTCACTCATTCATTCATTCAACAAAGATGTTGAACATGCTAAATTCTGAGAGTTCAAATGGTTCAATATTATTGATTAATCAATTTTCTGAGTAGTTCCAAATCCATGAATTTTCATCAATATTCATTGTATTTTGGGTTAAAATCCATCTTCAACTCATATTCTAGAGAGATTTTTTTCCCAAAATGTACATTTTCCATGTTACTACCTTGCTTAAAACATACCAATGTCTCTTCCTTGGCTATGGAGAAAACTTCACTGAAGTAACGTCTTCTCTTCCACACCCTCCCCTCCCTCACCGCTTCCATTAATCGATCTACTTTGGGCGCGGGAGTAATTTATCCAATGGTGACAGTGAAAAATTGAGCAGTCTTCCACTCAGCTTACACTCTGTCTTTGGTATCAGCCTGCCTACAGACTGCATATGCTTAGCTTTGCCCACTGGATTCAATTCCGCTGCAGTCTGTGAGTGGGAAGGGGTTTAGACTTCTAGGGTTCAGCATTTGTTGCCACCCACTTCATCCATGTTCTCCAATCTAGCTTTTCTAATTAATAATTTATATAACTTCATTTCTCAGTCAGGTATGATCTTGGACAGGGAACAGAGGTTTAATTCATTGTGTTCCTCAAACCCCAACAATCAACTAAAGTCAAGTTCTCTGGTCTTATAACAAAAAATAGAGGAAATCTACCTCTTCTTTTTGTAAAGTGAGAGAATCTGCCTTTCTGCAATTTCTAGTATCATCCTCTCCTTAGTATGCTCTCTTGAGAAGTAACCTTGTATGACAAAATCCACAGGCCAGGTTGAGCTTCACAGAGATCTTATCAGAGCCTGAAGGAGACATGAAAATCCAGTTGGAAGCAGGCTTGTTTTAGGAGTGCTATCTGAGTGGCAGGCTCAGTGGGCCTTACAGTCCCCTCAGCCCTCAGGAGAGCTGCATGCTGATGTCTGATTCTAATACCAAAGCAACTTTGAGTCCTCCGTAAGGCCTTGAGCACTTGCTGGTATTGAATATCACTCCCAGTCTGCCCTGTGAAACTTCTGGGGTCCATGTGTGTAAATAAATCATTCAAGTCTTATTTGCTAATAATAGTGAAATGGTATTTTGACATTATCACATTCATCATCTTATAATCTCAAAAAGCCATGCTATGTGTACAGAATTACCTCTTTTTACAGATGAGGAATTCAGTCTCAAGTTAAGAGACTTTCTTAAGTTTTCTCAGCAAGTTCAAACAAAAGATTGGGAAGTGTCTCCTTAGAATCAGTCAGAACCAGAAGGGCAGTTTTGAATTTCTCTTAATGATGACTACAAAAACCTAGCAGCTTTTGTATTGGGGTAGTTTTCTGGTTTAAGGAACCATGTGAGTTGTGATGCCCTTCTTGGAACAGGAAATGCTGGGTGAGTATGTTGGGGGAAGATGACAATAGTTCACTTTAAGGCATTTTGAGGTGACTTTGGGATATCTAGGTGGGATATTTCACAATTTCCACAATTGGAAGGGACCTTACCACTAACATTGTCCAACCTTCTTCCTTGACAGGTGGGTAGAGCAAGGCCCAGAGTAAAAGTTGATTTATCTAAGGCCTTGAAATGAGTCTGACAGAGACAGGACTCAAATTTGTGTTTCCTATTTCCAGTGTAGGATCTTTCTTTTAGAGCTGCCAGCAGAAGGCATGAATCCATTGTACAGATGAGAATATCAACCTCAGAGAGGTAGAATATATTGTTCAAGGTGTCATAACTGGAGAATAGGAAGGCCAACATTGGCACTGAAGTCACATGATAGACATTTGGCTGAATAAAGGGGAGTTATAATAATTATTATCATTATGACTATTTCTCTTGATGGCTTTGTAGCCAAAATACAATGAATATTGATGAAAATTCATGGATTTGGAACTACTCAGAAAATTGATTAATCAATAATATTGAACCATTTGAACTCTCAGAATTTAGCATGTTCAACATCTTTGTTGAATGAATGAATGAGTGAATGAATGAATGAAAGTATGAATTCAAACCTTTGATGATACAGTTTCATTATTAGTCAGCTTTGTAGATTCCCCCTTTATTACAAGTATTTTAATTGTGTGGTATATCTTTGAAAAATGTTATTTCTGGATTTCAGATTCTGATTATGGGTTTCCAGTATATGCTATATCTTCATGATATTCATTAACATTGACATTTGTTAGTGTTTTTTCTTTCTTTTTCTTTCTTTTTTTCTTTTGTGATGAACAAAGCACTTTTGATGACTTTAATGGAAATTAAATAAATGAACAAAATCATGCTTTACCTTGTTTTTGCTTCATTATGAAGTTTACATATTCAACAGTAAAATGGGGTTTCTCAGACTCAAAAAGCATAATTAAACTGCTGGAAAAGTTTAACATGCCTAAGTTCTTCAGCTTTCCAGAGTAGTGGTGTAGAACCAGATAGACCTGGCTCCTATCTATCAGCAGCAGTACTTGCTTCGGGGCAAGTAACCTAACTTCTCAGAGTCTCAATTTCCTCATCCCTAAAATTGGGACTATAATATATACTTCCTAAGGCTATTATAAGAATTGTAAATAAAGTGCATATCTCACCATAGGTACTCAACAAGTATTAAGACCCCTTGCTATTCCAAAATGATTTAGCAATACACACACACACACACACACACACACACATGCACAACTGGCCAAAATGACTGGGCCTTAGGCAAATCCAAGCACTTCTGCATTATGTGCTCATTTTTGGCACATAATCATCCATTAAAAAAATAATAATGTCTACTATGTCCCAGTTCCTATGCTATGCTGAGTACTGATTATCTTGTTGTGAAAAAATACACCTGATCTTTGTCATCATGTAGTTATAGTCTAGAGTGAGGGAGACAAATATTTAATAGTTAAAAAATTGGTAAAATATGTAATTATAAATTGTACTAAGTGCTATAAAGGGGGAAACAGGATTCTATTCAAGAACAGGATGATTCACTTTAGGTCACTGGAGACGTCTCCTCTGAGAAGTTAACATTTCAGCTAAGAAGGAAAAGGATTCAGAAAGGAGAAAGGCTAAAAGACTTTTCCAAGTAGGGAAGGCAAGAGATCAAAAGCCTGAGGTGAGAATAAGATTAGGGCATCTTTCAGACCCAGCCCTTTGGCTACCCACACAGACTTCCACCATACCAAAATAAATTGGTTGTTTGTCCAGACAGAACTGCATATTCTCTTTTTTGCCTCTGAAGCCTTTCTCCCACTTCTCCATCCAGAATGCCAAACTCTAAATGTCACATTTCAGACTCCTTAATCAACCTCCCCAAAGGCCGATCTATCTCTCTCTTCAATTGTTCCCCCAAACCTCTGTGTTAATTGTATGATAATGCATGTTCATAACATATGTAGCAGCTGTTATTGAACATGCAAGCTGTGCCATGGACTGTGTTAAATATTTTACCTGAATTATTGCACTTACTTTTTATAGAATCTCTATGAAGTAGGTACTATGATCAAACCTTCATTTTATAGAAAAGAAACTGAAAGTGTAGTTAATGACCCTGTCAGAGTTTGGATTCAAACCCTAGGCCTTTTACAAAACTTCAGAATCCCAAGTGTTAAGCCCCTGTGCTACTGTGCCTTGCTACAGCAGCATCTCTATGTGTCTTTTCCCCATCAAACCCAGAAATTCCTAAGGGTAAGATTTTGTGTGATTTTTCAGTATATGCCCAGCACAAAGGACAAGTCCTGGCATAAAAGGAGTTAACTATTTGCTAAAAGAATGTCTTGGCAATTATAGATCCTGACTGATAAAGACAAAATCACATAACATGTAAACAGGTCTGTCCCTTCAGCCTTCAGGCACAGCCTGTACTATGGTCTCTGCTGATCTGATTTGTGCAGCAATTGACAGCCTGGGTCCCTTGCCTTTAGTCCCGTTAATGGCATTAGCATCTAGTCAATAATGCTCAGCATTTCATTTTACCACTTTAATTAACAAATTCAATTTGTTCAAACTGCTGTGAAAACAAATTAAAAGCTCAAGAATGGGGCCTCCAGGAGAGGTGGGGGTAAGGCAGGGGCCCTGCATGGATTAGGATAGGTGTTGATCTGTTCTTGGCGCTTACAGGGTATTAGGCATTGTCTGCTCTTCAACCATCTTCCTATCCCTGACCCAACAGAATGCCTCAGTGATACAGCTAAGACCAGGAAAAGTAACTTCTGTATTTTCTAGGTTTGTCTTGTCCCTCTCCATATAGGCAAGTGTGTGTGTGTGTTGGGGGGGGGTCCCAACAGCCCTTCAAATTATCTCTTGTTCTTCAAAGGGGTCATTTTGCTTTGGATCCAAATCAACAACAACAAAGCAACAAACAACATCAATAACTAACAATCTTCTAGTCCAAATATTCTCAATTAGTGATAATTTTAACACCCAGGGGATATCTGACAATATATGAAGATATTTTTAGTAGTCACTTCTAGGAGAAGGGTTCTACCTACATCTAGTGAGAAGACAAGATGGTGCTAAATTCTACAATGCATATGACCACACACCAAAGAATTATGGGCCTCAAAATGTCAGTAGTGTTGAGTTTGTGAAATCCTGTTCTAGTACCTCTACATTTTTCTAAGAACCCTCCTTGATAATCACAATACCCTTGGAAGCTAAACAGGGTGGAGAGCACTGAACACCCCCACTTAAGAGTTGAGGAAATTGACAATCAGAGTTCAAGTGATGTGCTCCAAGTGCACTGTTACTGAGCAGCAGTGATGAGATCAGAAAGAGATGCTTTCACCACCTCTAGCTTAATTAAGAGAAAGGAAAGCATCTTTTGGAGGCTCCAAGTAGCCTTTTGGGGAATGAGAATGGTGACTGTCCCCTGCATACCCTTTGGAGGATGGGCACTGGTCAGGATACTTACACATGTGTTTGGCTATCTATGCTTGGTGGCTTCCGACTTGGGAGAAAGTATTTGTGATGAGTGGAGCTGAGAAACATTCTCCTTTCCCTCACTCCCAATAGTTAACAGCCAATGACTGAATTTGAGCTACACATTTTTTAATAGAATGTAGCTACTGGAAAGATCACCTGGCTCTTAATCATAGATTATTCCAACTATGGGATTTAACCATCCTTCTTATCTTAGAAAACAAGGAGGAATAAATAAAATCAAAACCACACAAAAATTTTGCAGGTGAAAAAAATTAAAACTGCAACTTAAAACATGAATTCTTCCATGGGTTCTAACAAGTACATAGATATATTTGATAAACTGGGACAGGAAGTGGGTGCATAGCCAAAGGAGAGAAAAGTGAGAAAGGGGGAATGGAGGTTGATGAAAGTCACCACAGAGCATTAATAGATGCTCCATAGAAAACTTGTCCAAAAGGAAAGAAGAGTCCAGCAGGATGAAGCAGCCACAGACCTTGAACATTAAGAGGGCAGTGGGGGCTCCTAATATAACCAATATCAGTCACTCTGGAAGTCTGGGTATATGACCCAGGTTAGTAGCTCTATGTGTGTGAATCAAAAGAGATAGATCACTAAGCTCTATAATTCTTGGGAGCCCAACTTATATGCTGTGGGATACTCTGGAAATGAGCATGACCGAGAGGGTACTTCACAGGTGCATTGCTCTGTGGTAAGTGAATTTCTGGCTTTGGAATTCAGGATTGATGTTTAACTTTCATTTCAATAGTATGCGGATTTCCAGCTTTGAAGATAACAGCAAATGTGATGACAATATTCAAAGGAAGAAAGTCCCAGCCTCGAAGCAGTTCCTAGATAGACTAAGTCCTAGGATTATGAAGCCCCAGTTGAGCTTGTAGGTGGCAAGTGAAAAAAGGAGGAGTGTACAAGCATTTCTAAGACTTCTGAGATCACTGGAACTATTTGAGGGAGAGAAACATTGAAAAAACACTGAATTTCCTGGTAGGAAATGTAGGGGTACAGGAATATGTAAGTATAGTTAATAACGTTCTAGTGACCCTAGTCACTCGATGTTGAAAACAGGATATTGAAAACCATGCTATTTGATTTGTCATTCTTGTTTCCTCATTCCATTGTTCTAACAGTATGCAAGGTCAGGGCTTTTGTCCATTTTCAAAATGGAATTCAAAGAGGTTAAGTTACTTACTGAAAGTCATATACCTAAGGTGGTGAGATATTTAGAATTTGAATCAGGTTCTGTTTGATTCTAAATAATAAGTTGTATCTATCCTGCAAGTCAAGGTTCCATGAAAGGAGGTGAAAGTGCTCAGAAGGGCCCAAGTCTTTTCACCCCCACCTTATCCTCTGGTTCATTTTTATTTTGCCCCTGCGAAGGAGTGGGGCATCTGGAGACAAGCAGATCATTTTTTTTTCTTAGTAGGGACTGTTCTGTAAAACTGAAAAAAAATGTTTTTCCAAACTTATGAATCATATCTGAGGATTTAATATAGCTAGGTATAGTCAGGGTAGTGTCTTAGTAAAATTGTGTAGTCTTTGCTTCATAGGCTGTCAGAGGAAGAATTCTTATAAATGATATAGCCACCTCCAATTTCACAGATGTGGAAACTGATGCCCACAGATAAGGAGGAAGGAGTAACATCAGATCATTCAAGGTCCAGCTAATAGGCACAGTTTAGAACACCTTTGTGCTCATACCCCAGTCCTCAATATATTATAATAAATTGCTGCTTCACTTCCTTTAGCCTGTCTTTTTTTTTCTTTTTTGAAAACTACCCGCATCCTGCCCCCCAAGGATTTAATACTCTCTTGTCTTTCCCTTTTTGGGTTGGTCAAACATGTTACTGGGAAAGGTTCAGAAATTTATTTACATCAAGGTAAACAACTCTAAGTGCTACCTATGGGAGAAAAAGGGCAAAGGAATAAAGTCTTACATTTCAATAATTCATAAGGTAATTCCTTTTACTTTTTTTCTTCTACAGATTCTGACCCTTTTCACCACATAGATTTGAGGAGGAGGGAGCATCACTTAGAAAGGTTCTAAAATCTGATCTAAGCCACATGATCCAGAAAATACTATTTTTTTATAAGCAGGGGAAAAAGTCACAGAGAAATGTGCAGGATTATGTCCTATTATGCTTTCTAACAGGTGGGCTGTCCCTTCCTCCACAGCATACAGAATCCATAAATGCTCAGGATCAAAATAGGAATATCAACACATAGACTCAGCTGAAGACATCCTGAAACCAAAGGCACTGCAGAATCCCTGAGATTATTCCATCAGGATGCCCTTCTCTCTTTTACCCTTTCCTGCCCTGTGAGTGGAGAGGAACTGCAGAGGTCCTGTCATGTTGACATGTTATCTTGGTTCTGACTAAAAAAACCCTTTGAAGCTTGTAGGTTAGAATCCTAGTAATAATAAAATCAGGCCTGAATCTTAGATTTTAGCAACAATAATCAGGAATTTGCTATAGTTTGGACCTGGAATGTCCCCTAAAAGTGCATTTTTAAAGACTTGGTCCCCCATCTGTGGAACTGTGGTAAAATCTTTAAGGGGTGGGGACTACTGGGAGGCCTTCAATTATTGAAGTATGCCTGCAAAAGGAATTCTGGCACCCTGGTTCCTTCCTCTTTCTCTCTTTTCTGCTTCCTGGCTGAGAGGTGAATGTTTTGACTCCATTATTTAATTCTACCATGATGTGCTGCCTCACCACAGGTCCAGAAACAATGAGATCAACCAAGGGTAAACTGGAAGCTCCAATACTGTGAGCCAAATAAACCTTTTCTTTTTGTAAAAAAGTTGCTTATCTCAGGTATTTGCTATAGTGACAGAACAATGATTGATGCAGGATTCCTTCTTCATACACATCATATTCTCCTTACAATGCCCTTGGAACACAGCAATTATTATATCCATTTTACAGGTGAAGAAACTAAGCTCCAGGGAGACCCCATTGGGAAGTTGTAGGGCCAGGATCTGAAACCAAAAGTTTTAGTCAGCTTTTTCACTGCTGTGACCCATGGACCTGACAAGAACAACTTCAAGAGGAAAAGGTTTATTTAGGGGCTCATGGTTTCAGAGGGCTATATTCAGAGAAGGCCTGCTCCATTCCTTAAGTTCTAGGTGAGGCTTACAGCATGGTGGCAGGCATGGCTCCACACAGCAGAGAGCTCAAGGGATCACACTGGAAAGCAGAGCAGAGAGAGAAGCTCCACATCAGATACAGAATATATATCCCAAAGGCATGCTCCCAATGACCCACCTCCTCCAGCCATACCCTACCAGCCTACAGGTGCCAGCTAACCCCTAAAAGGGGAATGACTCTCATTGGGTTAAGGCTTTTCTAACCCAATCATTTCACCTCAGTCTTCCCAAATTGTCACATGTGAGCTTTTGGAGGACACCTCCCATTCAAATCATAATACTAACATCCTATAGGGACAGTTGTCTTAGTCATTTTCTGTTATTACAACAGAATAGTCAAGACTAGGTGATTTATAAAAGAAAGAAATTTATTCAGCTTGGTGTCCTGGGGGCTGAATACACAAAATCAGGTAACACATCTGGCAAGGGCCTCACACTGTGTCATAACATGGTGGAAAAGTGGAAGGTAAGCTCATGCAGAAGAGGCAAGACATTAGGAGCAGGTTTGATTTCTAACACCCTGTTCTTGTGACAAGTAATCAAGCCCCTTGAGAAAGGAATCATATTCCTTTTAATGGCTTAATCACCTCTTAAGGGCCCTACCTCCCGACACTACCACAGTGGCTGTCAAATTTCAAAATGAGTTTCGGGGAGGGAAAACTACATTCAGAGCATAGCAATCCTGCACTGAGATCCCAGGACACACTCCAGTTCAAGCATTTTACACACAGCCCATTTCCTGGTGCAGTGTGAATAGGTGTGGCCCAAATACCTGTGACAGACATGCAGGCTCTTTCATTAGACCTTAAGAATGTTCTGGAGGGGTGGAGACGCAGCTCAGCAGTTGCGGCACTTGCCTGGTATGCGTGAGGATGCGGGTTTGAACCCAGCACCACATACGCAATGAAGATTTGGAGCAACGAAAACCACAGGAAAGCTAAATAAAATTGATTCTTTCTCTCACTGTCCTTCTCTCTCTCTTAAAAAAAAAAAAAGAATATTGTGGAACTGCTTTGGGCCTTAGATCCGTGTCATAAAATTGAGACATTACTTATTTCATAGACTTCTGAGCCTTAAATGATAGCAAGTAAGACACTATATGAGAGATCGTTGTCCTATTCTGATGCTGCTAAATGCTCAGTTAATATGGAGCGGGGGAGGGAAATACAAACAAAATCCCTCAAAAAACTCCCACAACTTGCTTTTTCAAAATCTGACTCAAAATTGTATTGCTAAGTGTTCCCAATACGTATCATAGAGACCCTCACTCACTGTCAAGAGGCAATGTTGAGTCAACAGAGCAGAATATTAAGAACAAAGGCTCTGGAGCAAGTCTTCCTGGTTCACATCTTAATTAGACCACACATGGTCTTACAAAGACTTCTTTGTGCATTCATTACATCAACTGGAAAATGGGGATTGGAAAAACTAATTGAATTAATACACATAACATTCTTAGAAACGTACATGGCACACAGTAAGTGCTCAACGAACATTAGCTAATTATTATCATCATCCTAACTGTGTGAATAGATAACCTGCCTCTGAAGGATGCTGTTCTACCCATGGGGAGCACCATTTTCTTCCCAATTGCAAATGAGCCCTCCATGTTTAGCTCAAGATCCACCACTCTAAAACACTCTTCTCATTCTCCCATGTCTCAGAAGCCATTTTACTTTGTCATTGAAGTTGCCTGATTAATTTAAGCATGTGTGCTTTATTGTTCCAGAGCACAGACTTATGGTGAAGAGAACACTTTGTACTTCTGAATTCTGAATCCCTAGCTTAAGAAGTAGGGCCTGACCACTGCCTTATGACCCAAGACCATTCAGTATGAATGAGTACACACATGAATAAATATATTTTTTTATTTTCCCTGAAAATAAATTATAAAGAGATATTCTCATTACTTAATGATAGTTCAATCAAGATGTCAGGATACAGGAAAAAGATCAATGGTCTAGGATACAGATAACTGATTTTGGCTTTACCACCTGAGGTACAATTCCTTCAGCAATTTGTTTTGTCCCTCTTTGCCTGGGTTTCTTCATTGGTAAAAGGAGTTTGAACAAAATAACTGAGAGCCCTTCTAACTCTGAACTTTATACAAAAATTACATAATTTGTTCAGTTCCTAACACCAGCACCTGGTGGTGCCAGGCTCTGTGCTAGTCACTGGGGACACATAGGTAAACACTACCCATTCTCTGTACATAAGATTCACAGTTGACTGGAGAACACAGACTTACAAACTTATGGTTAAGGGGATGAAGAACAGAGAGGAAGTGCAAAGAAGAGGGCTTGATGGGCATGCAAGTATAGTGAGGCCACCCTGCAAGTATAGTGGGACCTCAGCTAGTCTCACAGAGAAAGCTGAGCAAGGCAGAGTGGGAGGAAACAGGCCTACACTGGAGCCCTGTGACATACTTAAGACAACTGAAGAGGAGCTCTATGGTCTGACTGACCTCTCCTGCAGCCTCTTTTTAGTTCTTCCACCACACCATGCTCCTTTCCCTGTCCTTGAAACACTTATCTTTCCAATCAGCACCTCTCTTGTCCATTTCTTTCCTCCTTTGCCCCAATCCAGTTAACTCTTCCTCATTCTTCAGGGCCCCATTTAAGAGTCACATCCTCAGGAAATCCCTTCCTGATGCTCCAGGTGGGTTAGGTTTTCTTAGCATCTTGTGCTTTCCCTTTATCACATTTTTAAATAATTAAACATGTGCTTACTGGTTTAATGTTTGTTTAATTGGTGGAATGAAAGCTTCACAAGGGGCAGAGACTCTTTCTTATCCAATGTTTTATTTCTAGCATAGTAAAATCTCAATATTGCATTGAATATACTAAGTAGTGTCTCCATATTTGCAGAGTTAGTGAATGTAGGGACAAACACGGGTGGAGAACAAGGAAAGGCAGCATTTACTTTTCTCTTTAATCACATTTTTCAGGCTTTCATTCTGTGTTCATTATATTAAAATTCACTGTGCCTCTGAGGCTAATGCTTCTGAGCTATTCCATCCTTTCTCACTTTTTGGCACGAACCTCAACTGAACATTTACAGCTTCAAGTGCTCAAAACAAGATTGTAAAATGAAAGAATAAGCAAACACTCTTCCAAGTGTCTCACTTCATTACCCCATCAAAGACTTTCCTATTCCTCAAAGTGCAATACTTCAATTTCTTTCCAGGATACTCACTGGACAGTCTAGGCCCTCACTCTAACTGATTTCTGGTGAGGGCTGATAGTAAAACAATCTGACTCAAAACTCTCTCACCAGAGTATGAATGACAAATTGTCCTTTAAAATCCACCACCCCCATCTGTCCCTCCCTCCCTTAATTTTAGAAAAAGGACAACAGCTTCAATTCAGGCCCGTAAGGTACTAAAAACCTATGAGATAAAAACTAAAAAAATATTGTTCTTTGCATTATTCCAGAAAAGCAAGACTTTTTTCACAAAGGCTGGAAAACTCTTCTTTAGAGAATCATCTCTTAGATCCTTAGAGATCATCTCTTTTCACTTAAAAATGTAGAAAAAGAAGTCTGGAGGGCACAGCTAAGCAACGTCAAAAAATGGGCCTGGGACAGATCCCTCCCTGTAGGCCTAGTGATCTAGCTCTTTGGAGATTGCTTTGTGCTTGTCAGCAATTGAAAATTGAACACTTCTACCCTCCTTTCACTCCTGTTCCACCCAACTTCCTTTTCCTGAGTCCCACTGACAGCCTGCCTGCCTCAGTTGCCCTTGCTAAGCATGGCTGCTCTGTAGATGATTTTGCTGCCTTTCACTGATTTGTCCTCTTCTGATTTTTAATTTCTTCTGAAAATCCTAGCACATCTACTGTTCTCTGAGCTCCAGCATGTACTTCTTCTCTCTAATTTGGGTCTAATTAACAGCTGCTTTAATTCTGCCTTTATTCATCTTCAGGCCCCCGTTGTCTGATATCTACATCATCTATTTTTCACTCTTGCATTGTTTGATTTATTAATTTCACAGAATTAAGTGTGTTTATAACAGCAAAGGCGAGGCAATGTTACTTTTTCTGAGGCAGTATTTACTCCTTCATCCAAGTGACATTCAGTTCAAGGAGAGTTCTTTCACACTTGGTGTGTGTAAAAGACCATATAGGCAGGGAAGGATGGCTAAAGGAGTGGAAGTCATTCTTGCAGTTCTGGCCATTGGCGGAAGAGATACAGGCATAAAAGATTTTAAAAAATTAAAATGATGTATATTTGGGTTATTAGAGGGAGCCTGGAATCATGAAAGCAGCATATCTTGAGCACTCATTCTGTTAAAATATGCTAAACTGAATGTTTCATTTGAGGCAACAGGAAACAAAGAATGCTAAATTCTGAATAAATGCCAGAAATTATGTAGAATGATCAAGTACCTATCTGGAAACTAAGTAGAAGACTCTTCAACCACTTGCCCACTTCAAGTATCTAAAGGAAAAAAAAAGGCTGGAAATTCAAAAGAAAGTTTCATAAAAGATATTGTTGTTGCCTAGAGTCCCTCATGCCACAGCCCCCAAAGGAAGGAGAAGAAGTACTTTTCTTGCCTCTGGATAGGGAGAGGGGCACACAGTGGGTTAGATTCTGATTCTTTCCTAAGAAATCCAAGGAGCAGGAGACTGTAGGAAAAGTGAAGAAGTACATACATCCAGATAAGCTGATCTTAGTGTTTGCCAAGGCAATGGATTCTGAGCAGATGTGGGATGTGTGCAAGATGATACCACTTTGATTGCTGTGCTGAGTCAATAAACAAAGTGGGAAGTAAAGGGGTAGCAACAGTAGAAGAAACAGGACACATTCCCCAAGTGATGGCAGCCAGTTATTGGAAAAATCTCCAAAAAACCCATGAAAGCAACCACATGAGAGGGAGAAAGCTGCAAACACCTGCCAGGAAGGAGGGCTTGAAGCGAGCTTAGGAATGCACCAGGCAAGTGAGATCCTCTGTTCTCTTTGCACTCTGTTCCTTGTGCTACTTCAACCTTGGTGACTTAGTAGGAAGAGATGAGTATAAAAAGAAAGAAAAAAAAGGAGGAAAAAATACAGGTCAATGCTCCATCCATAATCTTGCAAGCTCCCAGCTGGGTTTGGACATATTTAATTACTGAATTGAAGCTGTGATTTTTAATTAAGGAGATTTAAGAACTCTTTAATACCTAAAAGGGAAATTTCCATCCAGGGCAGGGTAGGAATTGCCTCCCTGAATATGTTTGAAGCATTGGTAGGGGACAAAAACAAACCTGCTTTTATGAATGTACTGAGTCTTTCATATTATATCAATATATTATTGGATACACATTTATTAACACAATTAATCCTGACAACTACCCTGGAGAAAAGTAATATCATTGTCCCCATTTTAATAAATGAGAAAACTTAGACATAGGAAGATTAAGTAACTTGCCTACAGTCATCAGCTAGCCAAACTTAAGTACTTGTAAGCTCTATAAACTTCCTATGGTTGAAAATACATTTGATCTGTAACTATATCCTCAGAGCTCTGCAGAGTGCTAGTGACTTAGTAGGTATGACACAAACATCATCTAAGGGTCTAACTTCAGAATGCTGTGTTGGGAACAACTGCATGTAAAAGGCTTTAGCCCTTCAGGAGCATCTGGCCTGAGCCAAATGGAGATTCAGAAGGACCCACCTCATAAGTTCCCAGCTTCCACTTCCAGTTATCTGGCCAGGCCATAATAGCAATCCCTGTGTTTTGTTCTTTAGACACAATTTTATATCTGTGTTATCTTGCTAACTTTTAGACTGCTTTTGTTCTAGGGGTCTGTTATGGTTTGGATATGAAGTGTTAATGTAGAAATGTTCAGATGTGAACAGATCAAATTACAAGAATTAGTGGATTAATCCGTCTGGTGGATTAATCATTTGAATGGACTGAGTGGTAACTGTAGGTAGGTGGGCCATGGCTCAAGAAGGTGGGTAACTGGGGCATGCTCTGGAAGGGTTTATTTTTTCTACAAGCCTCCACCTACCTACATCCTGGCTGCCATGAGCAGAGCAGGTTTCCTCTTCCATGTGCTTCTGCCTCACTCTGACCCAAAACAATTCAGTCAGCCAACCATGGACTGAGACCTCTGAAACTGTGAGTCCAAAACAATTTTTTCCTTCTCTTAAGCTATTATTATTGGGTATTTTGGTCAAAGTGACAAAAAACTGACTAACAGGATCCTCTCCAGTGTCCTGTCTTATTTTAGCCTGCCTCTTTCACCCCACAACATCATTCTCCTTATTTATTAGTCCTTCTAATTACATCTTGGTACTTTTAGCATTACATAATACATTCAATAGCTTTTTCTCAAGAACCTCAAAAATTCAGATAGAAATGTCTGAGAAAAATCATGTAATATAAGACCTGGAGAGGTGAGAGATTTAAAAAAAACAGATCTAGAGAAGGGAAATAAATGGACCAAGATAACACAGATGCCAGTTTCAGAACTGAAATTAGATTCAGCTTTCTCTTAGTACTTCAGAGAAAGGAGAGTCAATATGGCCTGGTGTGGTCAGCAAAAGTATCAGGTGGTAGGACTCCTTTGTGCTACATTATGTCTCAGTGTTGGGGGAAAAACACCTCGCTGTTAAGATTCTTAGGTTTTTATGAAAAGGTAGCTACACATATGAAGAGAATTAGAGGGAAAGCTACTGTTTAACCCCAGTCATTTAAGAAAATACAGGGTAGGTCAATTTATTGGCAATGAACTAAGTATTTGTGTTCCCCAAAATTTATATGCTGAAATTCTATTCCTCAATATGATGATATTAGGAAGAGAGGTCTTTGGAACAAGGTAATTAAGTTGTAATCATGAAAGGGATTATTACCCTAATGAAATAGCCCTCAGAAGTTCTCTCATCCTCTTTAAGCCATGTGAAGATAGAAGAAGATGGCAATCTGTAACCCAAAAGAAGGCCCTCACCACAGTCTGTTCATTTTGCCACACTGATCTCAGACTTCCAGCCTACAGAACTGTGAGAAACAAGTTTGTGATGCTTGTAAGTCATCCAGTCAGTGGTACTCCATTACAGAAGACTTGTTTCTGAATGAATTAAGGCATTTCTTCAACTGTGGTCAATAGTTTTGATCAGAATTGTTGATCAAGTAGGATAAGCTAATATGCAGTGTTGAGGAGAAACACTTTATTGTGTTCATCCTTATAATGTCCATATGAGGGAAGTATGGTCATCTCTGTTATAACGATGAGAAAACAAAATCTCAGAGGAGATGGATGATTTGCCAGGGTCATGTAACTAATAAATCTAAGAACCTAGAATGAAGCTAAGTTTTATCTAATTCCCAAATTCCATTTTTTTCTACTGTGCAACTTGAAAATGGATTCAAAAGTTCATTACTAAAGGTAAATAGGTTGAATGAAAGTTGGGAGCAATAATAATAATGCTAGAAAAAGTGTACCACCTCTCCTGTAAACTGTTTTTTTTTTACATTGTAGATACTATGCTTTTCTTTATTAGAT
>PVKS010013561.1:23744-50601 GCA_004027875.1 Aplodontia rufa | reverse complement strand
TTTGGGAACAAAACTTCCTCTTTGAGTAATCCGAGGCTGACTAATCCAAAACCACCCTTACTGGGCCACAACCCTTGCCCTTCAGGAAACCCAGTTGGAGGCAATGACAAAGCCTGGAACTGACTTAAGGAGGAAGTTCAAATTGCTTGCCAGCGTGAGACCCAGGAATATTGAAAAAACTGGATGCCTAGAAGTGCTACCTTTGCAGAATTTTCTAAGAATTTTGGGATGAACCAAGGCCATTTAGGGACCTGTTAAGTCGTGGTGGGTGTCTGCTGTTCTACTGCAGGACTTTTGATGTATTTGGTGAAAGATTCCAGCTGGGGCAAGAGAAGGAATTCCTGCTCCCCCTTCCCTGTGGTATTGTGGATTGAATCCAGAGGTCTTCTACTACTGAGCCTCATCCCCAGCCCTTTTAATTTTATTTTGAGACAAAGTCTTGCTGAATTGCCCAGGCTGACCTCGTAGTGTTTATCTTTCTGCTTCAGCCTCCCATGTCACTGAGATTGTAGACATGCACCACCATGCCCAGCTGAGAAGAATTTTTTAGTGGTTATGAGCAGTTGAGGGTTAACAGATTGAGTAAAATCAGGAAAGAATATCTAATTCAGGAGTTTTGTGTTATTATATATATAATTCTCCATCTTCTCTTCAAGCATTCCATAAAAATTTATATTACTGGTGTCGTTTTAGAGTTGGATTTTTTTTTTTAAGAGAGAGAGAGAATCAATTCTATTTAGTTTTCATCTGTTTTTCGTTGCTCCAACACTTAGCTGTGTATGTGGTGCTGGGGTTCGAACCTCGGTCCTTGAGCATAGCAGGCAAGCACCGTAACTGCTCAGCCACCGCTCCAGCCCCAGAGTTGGATTATTTTTTAATTTAATTTCAGCCAGGCATGGTGGTGCATGCCTGTAATCCCAGAGACTCGGGAGCCTGAGGCAGGAGAATCATAAGTTCAAAGCCAGCCTTGGCAATTTAGCAATGCCCTAAGGGTCTTAGAGAGACCCTGTCTCAAGATAAAAAATAAAAGAAGGGCTAGGGATATTGCTCAGTGGTTAAGCAACCTGGGTTCAATCCCCAGTACATAAATAAAAAAAAAAAATTTTAATTTCACATAATTTTCAAGGTCCCAAAGTCAAAACTACACATAGGGGCATATTCACAGAAGGATTGTTTTCAAACTAAATAATAAAAAAATAATGGTCTAAAGATGAGGGCTGGAGAAGTGGCTGGGCAATTATGGCACTTGCCCAGCATGCGTGAGTACTAGAGTTCAAACCCCAGCACCACGTACACAATGAAGTTTCAGAGCAACGAAAGCCACTTGAAAAACTAAATAAGAATTGTTTCTCTCTCCCTCTCTCACTGTCCCTCTTAAAAAAAAAAAAAAAAAAAAAAAAAAAGGACTAGAGGTGTGGCTCAGGGTAGAGCATCCCTGAGTTTAATTCCCAGTATGAGGGGAAAAAATAGAACACACGGCTTTCTCAGTCCATCAGAATCTAGTACTAGGCACCTAAACATCAGCTTTGGTTATAAAGTGATTCAGTCCAAGAGAAGCACTTCCGCACATCTCAGAAGCCACGTCCTAGAAACACGAGGTCACTGTTTCCAAATGCCAGAAAGGCCTGTGGGTTGTGCCAGGAAGAAATTAGATAAGAAAAGAGGCTGAACAGCTTGGTGTGGTGGCACACACCTGCAATCCAAGGCTCAGCAGCAGCCCGCAAGCCTCATCAACTCCGCCAGCCCCTGCGTCAAAGTTAAAAACATAGAAAGAGCTGGGGGTGCAGCTCTGCGGTAGAGGGTCCCTCAGTTCAATTCCCAGCACAGAGGGAGGGAGAGGGAATAACTCTTTAAACCTGGTGCCGTGGTACACACCTGCAATCCCAGCTAATCTGGATTCTGAGACAGGAGGATCACAATTTCGCTCAAGGCCAGCCTGGACAATTAAATTACTGAGACCCTCTCACAAAATAAAAAATAAACAGGGCTGGGAATGTAGCTCAGTAAAACACTTCTGGGTTCAACTACCAATACCAAAAGAAAAAAATATATATATATATATGGAGAGAGAGAGAGATAAATTAATTAACTGGTCAGATCTTTCTTGCTGTTCTTCCTATTTCAATTTGTGGTTCCAGATGTACTCAAAAGCACTCAGAAATTAATTCAGTGTTTTTAATAGTAACTGAGGAACACTTTGCAATATTACTTCATCTTTATTTTAAAATCTGTAAATAGGTAGGTCTAGAGGAAATAAGCATGTGTATTTAACTGGTTTTACCCCTGTTGTGCCTCAAGGGAAGGACTGACAGGGAAAGCTACTATCAATTTTAAGCACTGCTTTAAAGATTATCAAGGGTGGCTGGAGGCTGGAGCGGTGGCTCAGTGGTTGGAGCGCTTGCCTAGCATGTGTGAGGACTGGGTTCAAACCCCAGCACCACATACACAACTAAGAGAAACAAAGGCACTGAAATGGTTAATAAAGGTGGCCAAGCATGCTGACACACACCTGTAATCCCAGCTTCTGAGGAAGCTGCTTGGGAGATGGAGCTGGAAGATCACAAATTCAAGCCCATCCTTGGCAACTTCGTTGAGACCCTGTCTCAAAATACAATTTAAAAACTGCTGGGAAGGGGGCTGGAGCGGTGGGGGCTGGAGCGGTGGCTCAGCGGTTTAGGCACTTGCCTGGCAAGCACGAGGACCCGGGTTCAAACCCCAGCACCACGTACACAACTAAGTGTTGGAGCAACTAAGGCCATGTGAAAAAACTAAATAAAGTTGTTTCTCTCTTTTTCTGTCTCTCTCACTGTCCCTCTCTCTTTAAAAAAAAAAAAAACAAAAAACAAAAAACTGCTGGGAAGGCCTCAGCGGTGGCACAGCGGTAATGGCACTTGCCTGGCATGTGAGAGCCTGAGGACCCAGGTTCAAACCCCAGCACCACATACAAAACTGAGTGTCAGAGAAACAAAGGCCAGATGAAAAAATAAATAAAAGTGATTCTCTCTTTCTCTTACTCTTTGTCTTAAATAAATAAACAAATAAATAAACGAAAAGTGCTGGAGGTATAGTTCAATGGTAGAGACTTGCCTAGAATGCATGAGTCCCTGAATTCAATCCCCAGAACTGCAGATAAATAAATAAATAAATAAATAGGTGAACACATCAAAATATTAGCCAAAAATCCAGAAGCATTTATTTTGTGCCATTTGCCCTACATAGCACATAGCTGAGCTTGTTAAAAGACCAGCCTGGTTGTGGTGCTACTGATAGTATTCTTTGGATTAATAAAAAGATTATAATGCAGTGTTCTGGATCAGCTCAAAATGGAACATCTTGGAAAAATCTATAACAAATTTGACGCTAAAACCTTCTTGGTGGGGCTGGAGCGGTGGCTCGGTGGTTACAACACTTGCCCAGCATGCGCAAGTACACGGGTTCAAACCCCAGCACCATGTACACAACTGAGTGTCAGAGCAACGAAAGCCATGTGAAAAACTCAATAAAAATTGATTCTCTCTCTCTCTTTCTCTCTCTCTCGCTGTCCTTCTCTCTTAAAAAAGCAAAACAAAACAAAAAAAACCTTCTTGGTGGGTGTGGAAGTGCCCGCCTGTAATCCCAGTGGCTCAAGAGGCTGAGGCAAGAGGTTCGCAAGTTCAAAGCCAGCCTCAGCAACTTAATGAGATCCTGTCACAAAATAAAAAAATGAAAAGGGCTGGGGATGTGGCTCAGTGATTAAGCCTGTGTTCAATCCCTGGTATTTAAAAAAATCAAATTTGGACAATTGTGAATAAAGTTGCTATAATAATTCACAAGCTTTTGTGTCAACGCCTGTTATTGGTTGGTTTATTTGTTTTCATTTTCTTTTTCTTTCTCTCTTTTTTTTTTTTTTTTTTTTTTTTTTTTTTTTTTTTTTTTTTTTTTTTTTTTTTTTTTTTTGTCATTTTCCAAGTAGAGCGTCTTTTTTCAGCTTTAAAACACACTTGAGGGGCTGGAGCTCTGCGGTTACAGCACTTGCCTGGCAATGCGCAAGTACACGGGTTCAAACCCCAGCACCCACATACACAACTAAGTGTCAGAACACCAAAAGCCATGAGAAAAACTCAATAAAAATTGATTCTCTCTCTCTCTCTCTCTCACTGTCCTTCTCTCTTTAAACAAAAAGGAAAAAAAAACACACACTCAACTGTGATTACATCATCTGCATAGGCTGATGTGGGGATGGTTGGGGGTGATCCCTGCAAACCTCTTGACCAGGTGGTAGAAGGCACCAAGGATGTAGAACCAAGTGACATGGAGCCTATAGAGGCAGGTGAATCCATGTCCGAGGACAGAAGCCACCAGCTGAAGTGTCCTCCTCTGTTGCTCAGTTAGGGTAGCCATGTGGCAATGAACCCAAGGTTGTGGCCCTCACTGACCCCACCCACTGAGCACCAGGCTGCCCTACAAGGGCCACATGCTGTCACTATCAGCCTGAAACTCTTGCTGCAGCAGTGCCATGCCTAGCAGGTAGGGCAGGACTGCCTGAAGTGTGACCAGCACACAGTGGCTGAGCCTGAGGACATGTGCCACCAGGATGTGTCCTGTGTGCACCTACATTTTCAACTCATTTGGGTAAGTACCAAAGGAGTGCTGGATTGGAAGTGAGATCTAATTTTGTGAGAAACCACAAACCTATCTTCCACAATTCTGCATTCCCACTGGCCTTGCAAGAGTTGCAAGGCCAACTCCCTCAATGTCCCCTCTTTTTTTTTCTCTTTAAGAAAGAGGGGACAGAGAGAGAGAGACAGAAAGGGTTGATTTTTATTTAGTTTTTCACATGGCTTTCGTTGCTCTGAGACTTTGTTGTGTGCGTGCTGCTGGGGTTTGAACCCGTGTACTCGCGCATGCTGGGCAAGCGCTGTAACCGCAGAGCCACCACTCCAACCCTGTCCCCTCTTTCTTTAAAAAAAAGAAAAAAAGAGAGAGCTGCTATGGCTCTGGGTCCTCTCCAGCATCGGGGGCGGTTGTGTTTTGCATTCTGGACATTCTCATAGATACATAGTATATCTCATTATTATTTTAATTTACATTTCCTGATGGCATATAACGTACAGCATCTTTTTTTATTTTAAAAGAGAGAGAGAATCAGTTTTATTTATTTTTTCGTCTGGACTTTGTTTCTCCAACACTTCGTTGTGTATGTAGTGCTGGGGTTCAAACCTGGGTCCTCGCACATGCCAGGCAAACACTGTAACCACTGACCCATTGCTCCAGCCCCTATAGAGCATCTTTTAATTAATTAATTAGTTAATTAATTTTAGAGACAGTCTTGCTATGTTGCCCAGGCTGGCCTAGAACTGCTAGAATCAAACAATTCTCCCACCTCATGCTGCACCCAACTGGGACATCTTTTCATATATTTATTAAATTATGTATCTTTTTTGCTCAGTTGTCTGGAAAGGCTTTGGCCGATTTTCACCCCTCCACTATGACCGCTATTAAGGATGATACCTACGGTTTCCCGCACGCTAGGCAAGCCCTTTATGGCCGAGCTACATACCCAACCTTTTAAAATTTTATTTTGAGACAAGGCCTCAATAAATTACCCAGGCTGAACTCAAACTCAGATTTCTTCTGCCTTACCAGGCACAGTAGCTCAGCCTGTAATCCCAGCGCCTTGGGAGACTGAGGCAGCAGGATCTCAAGTTCAAAGCCAGCCTCAGCAACTTAGTGAGACCCTAAGCAACTTAGCAAGACCCTGTCACAAAGTAAAAAATTAAAAACGACTGTGGATGTGGCTCAGTGGTTAAATGCCTCTGGGTTCAAACCCTGGTACCAAAAAAAAGAAAAAGAATTCTGCCTCAGCCACCTGAGTAGCTGGGGTTAAAAATGTGCACCAATAGCCAAGCAAAATATCCATTTTTTTACACAAAGGTATGCATATACATATATCATTCTATCTCTAGCTTTTTAATTGAAAAATACCTCTTGGCCCAGTATGGTGGTGCACAACTGTAACTGGAAGCTGAGGTGGGAGGATCTCAAGTTTGAAGTCAGCCTTGGCAATTTAAAGAGACCCTATCTCAAAATAAAAGACTGGGGAGGTAGTTCAGTTATAGAGTGCTCCTGGATTTAATCCTCAATATTGACTAAATAAATAAATAAATAAGGGGCTGGAGAAGTGGCTCGTCAGTTGGAGCGCTTGCCTGGCATGTACAAGGACGAAAGTTCAAACCCCAGCACCAGGTACACAATGAAGTGTCTGAGCAACGAAGGCCACATGAAAAATAAATAAAATTGATTCTCTCTTTCTCGCTCTCTCTCTCTCTCTCTCACTGTCCCCCTCTCTCTTAAAAAACAAATAAATAAAATAATTAAGTAAATAAAACATTTAAAAAGGAATGAGGATGTAGCTCTGTGAGAGAGCATTTGCCTCGAATTTGAGAGACCCTGAATTTGATTCCCCAGAACCAGAAAAAAGAAAGGAAAAACTTCCTGACAATCAACTCCAGTGTAGAGATTGCCCTTATTCTTTTAACAACTGCATAGTACTCCACAACTGGGTTGGTACAAGGGTTATTCTTAGAAGCCTCAGAGAAATACTGTGTCCCACTTGAAGTTGGATGTGGTAAGGAGGAGAGGGTCCAAGATGAACTCAGTCACATGTGGGTGACATAAGGTTAAAATAAGGTTACACTCTGTGTATAGGAGGCAGCCTCTCTGAAGAGATTATACCTTTGGAAACTAGAAGGCAAATGGAATCTTAGAAAGTAGGATCTTTATTTCTGTCCCTCTGGAGCCTGAACTCTAATGGATTTTAACTGGATTCTGATTGCTCCTTTACTTAAAACCATTCATACGTATTCTGTTGCTGTTAATGATTCATCATGGTTTTCCAGGGCTATGGCAGACACCTGTAATCCCAGCAACTGGGGAGGCTGCAAGTTTGAGACCAGCCTCAGTAATTCAGCTAGACCCCTGTCTCAAAATTTTAACAAATAGGGGTTGGGGATTTAGCTCAGTGGCAGAGTGCTTGCCTAGCATGTGCAAGGCCCCAAGTTCGGTCCTCAGCCCTGAAATTTAAAAAAAAATTTTTTTTAACAAATAAATAAAAAAGGCTGGGGTAGAATGCCCCTAGTTTCAATCCCCAGAACAAAAAAAAAAATTACGATATGTGAATCGTCTATAATCTGAGCAACCTCTTTTTCTCATTTGCAGGAGTCTAACTGCCAGCCTGTCCACCTGTATAGAGCAGGCTTTGTCACACTATACAGGGCACACCCATTTACCTGGTTGCCTTTTATCCTTTAAAATGAAGCTAGATGGATGGAGCATGGTGGCAGATAATCCCAGGTACTCAGGAGGTTGAGACAGAAGGATTGCAAATTCAAGGCCAGCACCCACAATTTAACAAGACCCTGTCTCAAAGTAAAAAGACTTGGGGATGTTGCTCAATGGTAAGTGCTGCTGGGTTTAATCCTCAGTATGTGTATATATATATATATATATATATATATATATATATATAAAATTTTTTTTTTAAAATGAAGCTAGGTGTCAACTCTTCCAGGAACTACACCTCCAACCCCAAATAATAGGTTTTGCTTATATTTTGGTACTGAGGATTGAACCAAGGTGTGTTTTACCTCTGAGCTACATCCCCAGCTTTTATTATTATTTTTATCGTACTAGAGATTGAAACAGGGGCACTTTCCTCCAGTCCTTTTTATTTTTTTTTATTTTGAGACAGGGTCTCACTAAGTTGCTGAGGGTCTTGCTAAGTTGCTGAGGCTGGCCTCAAACTTGCAATCCTTCAGTCTTGGCCTCTCCCGTAGCTGGGATTACAGGAGTGCCCTACTGAACCTGGCTCCAGGTACCTGCTTCATGTACATATTTGTATGCTGGTACTTGGCATGTTCTATTATAGCATTATAGAATATGTACTCCTCCTGTGAGAGTGTATGTTTCTCAAACACATGGACCTTCTCAAATGATCATCCTAACTCCATCCCACATTTTAGTCACTACCTGACTACTGTGAAGTTTCCAAAGCACAATAGACACAAGTAGGTATGGCATAGAGAGGGAGGCCCACACATTACCTCTGGTTTTCCTGCAGTCCTGTCATCATTCAGGATCAAGTGCAATGAGCCCCAAGAGCCCAGCTTTGAAATTCAACCAATCCTGCCTTTGCAGAGAATAATTCAAATTAGGGACACTATCCTCAAGAATACGAACAGTAGGGGCTGCAGCGGGGGTCTGCAGTTACGGCGCTTGCCTGGCATGTGCAAGTACACGGGTTCAAACCCCAGCACCCACGTTCACAACTAAGTGTCAGAGCAACGAAAGCCATATGAAAAACTCAATAAAAATGGATTCTCTCTGTCTCTCCCTCTCACTGTCCTTCTCTCTTTAAAAAAAAAAAAAAGAATACAAACAATGGGGGCTGGAGCAGTGGCTCATCTCGCATTATGCACAAGGCCCAAACCCCAGCACCAAATACACAACTAAGTGTCGGACAAACAAAGGCCAGATGAAGAATAAATAAATAAAATTGATTGATTATCTCTTTTTCTCTCTCTCTCTCATTCTCTCCCTCTCTCTTAAAAAAAAGAATACAAACAATGAATGATAGAGAGGATATGAGAGAAAAAGAACATTTTCATGCTGTTGGTGGGACTGTAAATTAATGCAACAACTATGGAAATCAGTATGGATATTCCTCAAAAAACTAGGCATGGAGTTGGGTGCAGTGTCCCATGCTTATAATCCCAACGTCTCAGGAAGCTGAGTCAGGAGGATCTCAAGTTCAAAGCCAGCCTCAGCAATTTAACAAGACCCTGAGCAACTTAGCAAGACCTGTCTCAAAATAAAAAAATAAAACAGACTGGGGATATAGCTCAATGGTAAGTACCCTTGGGTTCAATCACTGGTACAAAAAAAATCTATATAGATATATATACATACTCAATCTAGGTGTCTGTCAATGAATGAATGGATAAAAAAATATGGAATATATGCATGATGGAGTTTTATTCAGCCACAAAGAATGAAATTGTGTCATTTGCAGGAAAGTGGGTGGAACTTGATACTGTTATGCCAAGCAAAACAAGACAAACTCAGAAGGTCAAGGGTCATGCGTTTTCTCTCATATGTGAAAGCTGAAAAGGAAAAAGGAAAAGAAAGGTATGGGTCAGGATATCTCATGAAAATCGAAGGGAGACCAGTAGAGGAAAAGGAGCAATGGGAGGGAGGAGGGGAGGAAAAGAGGAAATACTGTGGAACGATACTGTCCAAATTATATTATTTTGTCATGTGCATACACATATATGCAACAGGGAATCCCACTATTATGTATAATTATAAAGCACCAATAAAATTTTTTAATTAAAAAAACAAGCTAGGGGCACCAGAGGGCGCTCTCAGGCCACAAAGCAATGGAAAAACCATTGTAAATTTAAATTCCAATTTCATCACATCCTTTTGCCATTGCTCAAAAACCTGCAGTGGCTCCCCGTTGCCTAACCTCTTTTCTTCTTTTTCTTTTTGGAGGTGCTAGTGATTGAGCACAAGGCCTCGCACATGCTAGGCAAGTGCTTTACCACTGAGCTCCAGCTCCAGCACAGCCTAACCTAAAGTAAGCTCCAAGCTCTTCCCCATAACCTAACCTTGCCTCATTTGCCCAAGCTCCCCCATGCATGCACTCTCTCTTCTGGGATCTGTAGATTCTTTTTTCTACTTCATATTATATTAAATAACCAAGCAAATCGGGAGCAGGCAGGACATTTTTATTCCATGGCCAATGAATAAATGGAGAAAGGGAGTTCTTGCTCTGAAGGCCTCTTCTCACTGTGCAGGTCGAGGGTTTGGGTGTGTCTTAGGGCTGGGTGATGGGGTGTGTGGCAGGCATGCTGTCACTAGGGCTTTTCAGAAAGAAAGGCGGTTTACAGAGATCAGCATGACACCTCGACACCTCTTTTCTACCCTAATTTGGTCACAGAAGGATCTGTCAGGGCACCAGTGTGTGTGTGTGTGTGTGTGTGTGTGTGTGTGTGTTCCTTTTTTATCATTGTAATGAGTTTAAGGTCATCCACAGTGTCATCACAATGCCAGAACCAGATGGAGCCTGTCTGGAGATACCCTCAGAGGATGTCACCTCAGTGGTCAGGTGGTTGAGAGTTGGGAGTATGTGGCTATGGGAATCAGTGTTTTTTTTGGTGGGGGGTACTGGGGACTGAACCCAGGGGCACATTATCACTGAGCTACATTTTTTATTTTTAAAAAATTGCTGGGGCTGGAGCAGTGGCTCAGCGGTTTCAGCGTTTGCCTGACAAGCACGAGGACCCAGGATCAAACCAAAAGCACCACGTACACAACTAAGTGTTGGAGCAACGAAGGCCATGTGAAAAACTAAATAAACTTGTTTCTCTCTTTCTCTGTCTCTCTCACTGTCCCTCTCTCTTAAAAAAAAAATTGCTGAGGGACTGGAATGGTGGATCAGAGGTTACGGCACTTGCCTGGCTTGCATGAGGATGAGGGTCCGAACCCCAGCACCATGTACACAATTAAGTGTGAGAGCAGTGAAAGCCACATGAAAAACTAAATAAAATTGATTCTCTTTCCTTCTCTCTCACTGTCCCTCTCTCTCTCTTTTTTTTTTTTAATAAAGAGAGAGGGATAGTGAGAGAGAGAAAGAGAGAAACAACTTTATTTAGTTTTTCACATGGCCTTAGTTGCTCCAACACTTAGTTGTGTTCGTGGTGCTGGGGTTTGAACCCGGGTCCTCGTGCTTGCCAGGCAAGCACCGAAACCTCTGAGTCCCCGCTCCAGCTCCCCTCCTCTCTTAAAAAAAAAAAAAAGTGCTGATGCTGGCCTCAACTTTGTCTTTCTCCTGCCTCAGTCACCACACCCAGCTGGGTATCAGTCTTTAACCCTCATGAGGAAGCAACCTTTGTAAACAGGGCTGATAGGACAACAGGTTTTCAGTTATTTGGGGATTCATGCTGGTGACATCTATGTCCTGTTGAATTTCTAGGTAGCCACTCTTCACTGAGCATGAACTGTCTGCACACTGGTTGTGTCAAGGTCTGCAGAGTTTTGCTGTAGCCTCCAAGAAAACATGATGGAGATGAAAGTAGAGGGCTCACTATCCAAATCTTATTCCAAGACAAGTCACCGAGCCTCCTGCCAACCCTGTCTTCTCTGAGACTCTACCTGTACACAAGTTCTGCAGGCATCGCTGAAGGAATCGCTATCTCTGCTTCCACGCTCTTTACTTGTGCCATTTCCTTTGCCCAGAATGACAAGCTCATCCCTCCCCTCTCTAAACCTGACCTTTCATGAAAACCTCCACATTTCCAGAAAGGGGCTCCTAGTTAGTAGAGCCCAACATCTACATCGACACTTCCTTTTCTGAATCCCTGTTGCACTTCCTGTTTTTATCACAGGCTCCAACTCTTCACTAAGCTATAAAAATTTCAGCCATAGTGCACAGGTTTTGGAGTAGTTAAATTGTTCTTCCAATTTAGTTCCCTGGGGTGATGAAAAAGTTCTGGGACTGGGGGTATCACTCAGTGATAGAGGATATGCTTAGCATGCTCGAGTCCCGGGGTTCCACCATCCCCAGCAACAAATAGATAGTGGAGATGGTTGCACAACACTTTTAATGTACTTAACACTACTGAATTGTACACTTAAAAATGGTTAAAATTATAAATACTGTACGTGCATTTTATGATTTTTTTTAAGAGAGAAACAACTTTATTTAGTTTTTCACATGGCCTTCGTTGCTCCAACACTCAGTTGTGTACGTGGTGCTGGGGTTTGAACCCGGGTCCTCGTGCTTGCCAGGCAAGCGCCGAAACCGCTGAGCCACTGCTTCTGCCCCTTATGATCTTTTTTTAAGTGCTGGAATTGAACTCAGGGCCTTGTAGCTATATCCCAGCTCAACTATGACTTTTAAAATATAATACCATCACTCACTATGTAACTTTAGGTCATGTAACTTTTTTTTTTCCTGTGGATTGAAATTGAACCCAGGGGCACTTTACCACTGAGCTATATCTCCAGTCCTTTTAACTGCTTATTTTGAGACAGAGTCTCACTAAGTTGCTTAGGGCTTTGCTAAATTGCTGAGACTGGCCTCAAATTTACAATCTTCCTGCCTCAGCCTCCAAGCTGCTGGGATTACACCCATGTGCCATGGTGTCCAGCTAGGTAATGCAGTTCTTTGTGCTTTGCATTTCTTTTCTTTTTTCTTTCTTTTTTTTTTTCAATATCAAGATACAGTACTGGGGGGCTGGAGCAGTGGCTCAGTGGTTATGGTGCTTACCTGGCATGTGCAAGGATGCAGGTTTGAACCCCAGCACCATGTACACAATGAAGTGTCAGAGCAACGAAAGCCAAATGAAAAATGAAATTTGATTCTTTCTCTCTCACTGACTCTCTCTTTTTTTTTTCAATTTTTATTGAGTTTTTCACATGGCTTTCATTGTTCTGACACTTAGTAGTGTACGTGGGTGCTGGGGTTTGAACCCTTGTACTCGTGCATGCCGTGCAAGCGCCGTAACCACTGAGCCACCGGGCCAGCCCTGACCCTGTCTCTTTAAAGAAAAAAAGATACAGCATTTGTCATGAAAATGACCCTAAGTGAAAGGCCCAAGCTGTAAGGCCTTGTGCAAACATGAGATAAGTCCTGAGATATGCAGTTCCTTTCTTAGGTCAGAGCTGTGTCCCCTCTGAACAGTCAAGTTACTTATGGGAGATCCATTAATTTGGTAGCAAGGCTATCTCAAAAGTACTAGTTCCTTCATGGCGTTTAAGACCAAAGCTGATGGAGCAGTTTCAGTGTGACCCTAGGTATGTAAAGGGAAGGTGTCCCTGAGAGTGTCCAAATCCTGTGTCCTCTCCACTTTTCATATTTGCTAGGTGGCCCCAGCCACTGGGGTGCCAGATCCAGAGAGAAAGCAGGTCTTCTCTTTCCTTTCTTTCCTCCCCTGAGAACTCCTTGAGATCTTGGAGTCTGTGCAGCTACAGGGGGCCTCCCAAATCCCCTCCTCCAGAGCACCTCCGGGCTTACTCAAAGCTAAGTTCTGAAGAAATGCATAAGTATTCTTCAGAGAGGAGAGGTGCAGGGGACCCGGAACATGGCACTCCCAGGTTTCCCACAGCATCCCCAACTGTAGATCAGCTGGCCTTTTCTCAGGGACAAGTCAGTCAAGCTTAAACAGCCCTCTGGGGACATTCCTTTCACTGTGGTGGTATTTTGGGGGAGCGGATGTGAACTTCCTTGAGGGGGAGAGCTATAAACTCCCAGCATCCTGCCCCGCCCCCATCATCCCTCACTCTCCAAGTTTATGTTGGGGGCAGGGAAGTAAGAAGGTGGTCTGGAGTTCAGAGGTCAGAGAAATCACTGCTGATGCAAGTGATCCTCCGCGGATCCGGAGGATGAGTCTCTCACAACCCTGCACCAAGGCTGAAATCTTTCCCAGAGAGTCCTACCCATTCCCCGACCTGAGATTACAGCCACACTGCTCATCCAGATGGCAGTCCGAGACTCCCCAAGCAGCCTTAGTTCTCTCCGCAGCCCCCCGCCCCGCCCACCCCACTTTGCAGAGGGGTGACCGGACAGACTGAATCACCGCTGCGGGCCGCACTGGGAAGGACCAGAATACCGGATGAAGGGCTTCGGGAGAATCCCAGGGTCCCCCGCCCAAGCCCGGAGCGGCCCGCAGCCTGAGCATTTATGGTAATGTTTGGGTTGGTGCGCAGCAGGACGCCCCGCCCCCTGGCCGCCCGCGGGCAGGACCTCGGGGAGCAGGGCTCCTGGGGCGCAGAGCAGCTCAGTGCCGGCGCCTCCCGCCTGGGCTGGATCCCTGGGGGCGGGGCGGGGGGGGCGTCCTGGGTGCTGAGGACTGAGGTCGAGCTGGTAGGCTGGCTTAAGGGTACAGGACCCTAGGTTCAGAGGGAACAACAAGGCCAGCGTTGGTCTAAGGGTTCAGTAGCGCAGGGGTCTAGGATGGGAGTACTGTGACCACTTCAATATATCCGACCCACTTACAACTGTCCCTCCGTCCGGCTTAGGGGTTCTAGTCCCCAGGAAGATATTGCATCCACACTCTTTTCCTCCCTCCCCCTAGAGAAGGGGCTGAGAGGCCAGTACTCCCAGGGGAGTCCCCGGAATGCTGGGAGCCTGGGAACAGATCCTGGGAAAGTCAGGCAGTGGGAATCCCACCGCCAGCCCCCTCCTCAGGATGGGCTGCCGGATGTTAGAGACCCCAACTTCCCAACAGGGGCTTTGTGAGGGTGGAAATCGCTGCCTCACTGGTCTAAGCCCCAGCCCCAGCCTCGCCCAACCCCAGAGTTCAGTAGGCCAGCTGTGACTACGATATCCCTCCCCCATGCTGTGCTCCCCCAACTTGCTCCAACATAATCCTCGCCTTTGTGCCACTCCCCCGCTCCTGCCTCCCTCTTCTCTGGACCCCTACACAATGGGGCCTTTGCCGCCACCAGGGTGGAGATGAACTCACGGTTTTTCCAAGTTTAAAAATAGCCCCTCCCATCCCCCCAGAAAGCCACCCTCCCCCTCTCAGGCAGTGCTGATGGGGTACACCTCCATCCAGACTGCACCTCCTCCCTCCTGCCCTGGGTCAGGTGTGAAGGACATGAGTGAGACTGCCTCGGACGGAGCAGGGCTGCTTCCCCCCATTCAATCTCTTCCCCCACATCTTGCCCCCAGTATCCTGTTTCCTGGTCCAATGATGTCCTCAGCAGTTACTGTCCCCCACCCTCCTCCCACCCTGTTTTTCACTCTCTTGGCACAATCTCCTCTCATTCAGACCCCCCCTTTGCAAAGTCTTGGGCTTCCCCTCCAAGACCCAGGCAGGTTCTTATTTTCTGGCCAGGCTAGGGGGTTCCCCAGCCCTCATTGTTGCCAAGATTGCTAGGCCACCCCCATCTCCTTCTCATGGCAGCTGCAAACATGTCTGTATCAGCTTCCTTCCTCAGCCCAGCTTGCCCTTGTCATATCCTCCTGGTTAAGGCCCTTGGATCAGAAGGTAGGTGGGAAGCCACTGTATCCACAGCAAGAGCTGAGAGAGAACTCCTGGGGCCAAATTTCACCCAGCAAGGTGGTGGTGTCTCCAACTCTACATTCCCCACTTCTTCTTACAATGAATGGAAGGCACCACTAGTCCAGGAAGCCACCACTCTCAGCCAGCCTCAGTTTCTCCACCTGTTGTCAAACCTATATCAGAGAGACACACAGAGGTATTCTGCACCTGAGAGTCCCTTCATCTCAGGAGCCTGGGTCTACCATGGGGGTGGAGAAAAGCAGAAATCCTAATCCCTCCTGCAGGGAAGTGAGGCAAAGAATTAGGACTCTGTCCCCTCATGGGAGGGCTATTCTTCTACCCTAGACCTACCTTGGGCAAGGCTGTTTCCTTGAGTTTCCGCTGGGTGGAAGGCCCATCTCTGCCCCCTCTCTGCCTTCTCCATCTCCTTGTGTGCTGGGTCTCAGTCCTTACTTGCTGCAAGTTCTGCTGCTGCCAAAGCTGTAGCCTCTGGTGTCTTGGAGGAATTGGGAATGATACCATACACCTGCCCTGCACTCCTGTCTTTGCTCATGTCCTTCCTATTTCCATTCCCCTCTGAATCCTCTCCAAGGTCCTGACCCTTCTTTGGTTTGGAATCCCAAAATGACCCTCTCATGGAATCATCTGATGTTACCTATCCCTTGACCTCTCCCACCCACTCCCTAGTGGGCTTTTTCTAGGAAAGTCCGCATGCTTGTTTGCTGAGACCATGCAGGGGAGGGAATGTCACTCTGGGCTCCTGTCTCATTTCTCTTTCACTGCAGAGATGACTCCTCAACCCCCACCTGGCTGCTGTCTCCTAAGGGCGGAAGAAGAATTCAGAACTGACTGTCCTTAGTGGTTAGCTGGCTGTGTTTTCAAGCTGCCAGAGACGAGAATGATTAGTTAATGGTGTTAAGTGAAGGGAAAGGGGGCAGGGAAGCCACTCTATGCCCAGCTCCTGGCCTGCCAGGGCAAACGGCAACCTTCAGCCATTCCCACTCCTGCCCTACAGACAAAAACGTTCACCCGTTCCATTCTGCTCTGGGCCCTGGGCCAGAGTCCATACTTTCAGTCTGGGGGTCATGGGAGCTAAGGTTCTCCTCGATCTCATCTCTTCTGCCGAAGCTCCAGCCCCTGGCCTGGTTAGCTTGGCGTGGCCTCTGGCTGGAGACTAATGGACAGGGAGGAGGGGTCAGCAAGGCTCTGACAGACAAGGCTTATGTGGTTTGCCAGTCATCTCTGCGTCATCAAAATGCCACCCAGAGCATTCTCTCAAGTCACCTGGCCATCTCTGGCATTTGCTGCCTCACTGTGCTCCTCCCCCAGCTAGCAGAAAGACTGCCTCGTGGGAGACAGACAGACCTGCAACCCAAATCCAGGCCCCTATTTGAGCCTCCCTGATGATGGAGTCCCAGCATATATGGACCAGATGAGGCCAGGATGCTTGGGTCTCTGTGAGGCAAGAACCACCCTCCTCCCTCGAGACTTAGTTCAAGAAAGCCCTGGGAAAAGTTGGGATTTGGGGAAAAGGGTACCTGTAGGGCTCCCCTCACCTTACTGTGGGACTGACCCATTTCAGGCAAGGCTGCCTGCAGCCAGATCTGACCCCTCCTCCATGTCTCCATATGTTCTTGCCTCACAGAGACCCAAGCATCCTGACCTCATCCGGTCCATATATGCTGGGACTCCATCATCAGGGAGGCTCAAATAGTGGCCTCCAGCTGCTGAACTACAGTGAGTGGGATAAGGAGAGTTGAGGGGGTTGGTAAATCACTTGCAGGAAGAGCAAGATATTTCTGGGGGTCAAGCTGGAAACTGACTTTTTTTCTTTACTATAGTAGGTACTGGGGATTTGACCCAGGGGTGCTCTACCACTGAACTACATCCCCAGCCCTTTTATTTTAAGATAGGTTCCTGCTAAATTGCCTGGGCTGACCTGTTACCTCCTGCCTCAGCCTCTTTAGTAGTTCGGATTATAGGCAAGTACCACCCAGATGGGGCTGGATCCTGCATCCTGTAACTCTTCCTTCTCCTTTCCTTATTCAGGTGAGAGGAAACTTGAGTCCCAGGTCAAGCTTAATGAGGAAAGAGGGCAAGAACAGAAATCTCATAGCCTGGAATGGAACAAGCATGAACACCTCTGGTCATTGAATTCAGCCCCCTCCCTTCTCTACTCAAAGACGAATTTGCAGGAGTTTGGGTTTGAAAGGACAGACCAGAAGGCACGTTCTCCACTCCCCCCTGCAGGTACCTCTTGGTCTGTGGGACCTGGCGCAGAGTTCTTCCCCTAAAGCTGCCAGCACTGCCAAGCTGGGGGCAGTGCCAGGCCGGCAGCAGCCGCGCAGTGGAGCAATCATTCTGGGAGGTGTCCAAAGCTGGCCCAGTTTCTCTGATGCAGAGCTGAGGAGCCTGAATGGGAGGCCCCCATTGGGGACAAGGCGGATCTGATCTGCTACTCCTCCACCAGGAGGTCCCCCAGGGCCACACTGGTAGGGGCTGAGCGCGGGCAGGCGGTGGTGAACACCGCTTTTGGGATCCGGGGCCACTCTGGGCATCCGGATCAGCTTCTTCCTGCTGCTTTCTGGGCCAGTCTGTCTGGCCCCAAGACACCTGTCACTGCCCACTTGGCCTTCTCAAGCTGGGGGCTGGGAGGCAGGCCACGGCCTACCTCCGGCCGTGCTCCGGAGCGCAGCTCCGCGGCCGGCGCGCTGGAGCCCGCCCCCTAGGGCTGTGGCGCGCGGGGCGGGGGCGGGGGGCTGCGCGGGGCGGGGCGGGCCAGCGCTCGGGCCCCCTCCCCCGCCCCCCTGACGTCAGCCCCCGGCAGCCCGGAGCTCCTCACTTGGCTTTCGCCCTCTGGCAGGGAAGCATGGAGCTACCCAAGCTCGTTTGCGCCTTCTTGCTCGTCGCCTGCTACTGCTGTCGCCTCGCCACGGGTGAGTTGGTTGTGGCCCCTGTACCCAAAAGCGCCCGAACCGAGGGTCTTCCGCTGAGCTTGCCGGGGAGTAGAGCTGGAAGCGCGGCGGCGCCGGGCACTTGCGCCCCAGTGGGCGCTCCCCTTGCCCGGGTGCGGAACGCTCTGGCGCCTTGCGCGCGTGCAACTCTTCTTTGCATCCAGTTTGCAGTCTGGATTCTAGAGTATCCCGGGAACCGGACCGCGGAGAACGGGTGGAGGCTGCTGCCGCAAGCGGGAAGGGGTGGAGCCGAGCCTCTTGGAGGCACTGGGAGTCTTTCTGCAGGTGCCCACTCTGGGGTCAGGCTTTCGAAGCCGGGATGGGAGACACAAGCAGCGCGCATCCCCAACCTCTGAATCCTGCGCCCGCCTGTTGCTGGAAAAGGCAGCTTCCCTAATTGGAGGGGTGTACCGACCCCTCCCCCTCCCGCCTGGGCCTCGCGCCAGGCTGGAGGTGGGCAAGAAGAGGAACTGCGGCTCCCTCCGGGCAGGGCGTTGGCAGGGGCCACAGGAGGTGTGGGTCATCTCGCGACTCCAGTGACGGGATCACAGGTGGGAGAGAGTAGGAATGGAGGATTTTTAGAGTGGAAGCGTCACCAGACTTAGTTTGGGGACCATATTCAGGTGGAAAAAACGCCTAGCCATCTAGGAGCTTTTCTCTGGAAACTCCTAGTAGCCGGGCCCTCTGGGTCCATGCTGCCCTTGTATGGCCCGCATTGGTGTTGCGTGTTACTCTTGGCTCCTTACCCTGATCCCAGCCTCTGTCAGGATGAGGAAGGGGAGGACTGGGCATTACCCACTTGGTTGCCCTCATGCCCAGTGCCAAACACGTCCCTGGGGTACTCCAGTCTACTGCCTCCTAGGCTGACCTTATTTCTGGGGAAAGGGCTAAATCTGGCTTTGTAGCTGCAGTTGGTCCAGCCGCACCCTGCCCTGCTCTTCTAGCTCTAGGAAAAGAGTGGAGAATCTGAGGCTTCTGCTCTGGGTTGAAGACCACTCCACCTGTCCTCCCTGCCTGGAAGCCAGCTCAAGGCAGGCATCCCAGGGTCCAGCCAGATGGTGTCAAATGACATAACCTCCTCACAGGGTTGGCAGCATGCTGGCACCACTGACACCACTAATGTCACTCTTGCCCACTTCTGGCCCATGCCCTGACCCCTGGGGGAAACACTGACCCCTCCATACTCACCAGACTCCCAAGATGGGGTCCCCTGAGTGTGTGTGGAATATTGATAGCCATACTGCTTAGGGAGCACGAGACCAGAGTGTGGCCAGATTGGCCCATTAGGTTTTCTCAGGGGTTTAGGGAGGAGACTTGGAAGGGCAGAGGGTAGAGTAGTGACGTTTGCTCTGGGGATGGGGACACAAAGGGGCCTGTGTACCCCAGCCTGGCACATGCCTTGCATTCCCACACTCTGAGCTCATTCAGAGAGGAGGGGGCCTGGGAGGAAAGGGGCCTTCCTCTTGGCCCAGAACCTGTCTGTGTTGCCCCCCTCTGCCCTCTGTCAGCCTCATCTGGGAAGTGCCCCATGTTCAGTTTCTGCCCTAAGGAACAGGGATTCCCTTGCAGTGGGAGAGGGCTGATCCTGGGGGGGGAGGGAGATAGGCTGGGTGAGGTTGAAGGATAGGAGAAGACAGGGCCTTCTTTGGACCCTCCTCAGTGGCAAAAGAACAGCTGCGTGAGCCGTGTGAAGGGAGGGATGGAGAGCAGCTGGAGCTGACCCAGCTGCTGGGGTGCACCCCTCCCTCACTCCAGGTGTGCCTGGAGAGGCCGAGCAGCCCATGCCAGAGCTGGTGGAGGTGGAAGTGGGCAACACAGCCCTTCTGAGGTGTGGCCCCTTGCATTCCCTGGGCAACCTCAGCCATATGGACTGGTTTTCTGTGAGTTCTTGGGCTCCAAAGGCAGAGGGAAGGTGGGAAGCTCTGCCCCACCCCAATGCTGCCCCAGGACCCTTACCCCTGCATCCCATCCACACAGGTCCACAAGGGGAAGCCAACGCTCATCTTCCGTGTACGCCAGGGTCAGGGCCAGAGCGAACCTGGGGAGTACCAGCACCGGCTCAGCCTCCAGAGCCCAGGGGCTACTCTGGCTTTGACCCAGGTCACCCCCCATGATGAGCGCATCTTCTTGTGCCAAAGCAAGCGCCCCCGGTCCCAAGAGCACCGGATCCAGCTCCGTGTCTTCAGTGAGTGCCCCTCCGTTTCTGCCTTCCGGTCAGCGTGGGTTATGGAACGTGGGTGGGCTCCCATGCTCCTGCTTATTTCCCTCCGTTTGTAGAAGCTCCAGAGGAGCCAACCATCCAGGCCAATGTCCTGGGCATCTCTGTGAATAGCGAGGAGCCGGAGGAGGTGAGATATGCCAGGATGACTGAATGTAAGCAAGAGCTAGAGCTAAGGTGGGCCTTGGTAGGGTGTCAGGCAGTGAGACTGATACCCTGTCCTCTTCAGGTCGCCACCTGTGTGGGCAGGAATGGGTACCCCATTCCTCAAGTCACATGGTACAAAAACGGTCTGCCCCTGATAGAGGAGAAGAATCGTGAGTATTTCTTCCTGCCTGTGGTAGCACATGGGGACTAATTTCTGTTTTATTTTACCTTTAATGTAAAACAAAAAAACATGACTCAGGAGGCTGAGGCAGAAGGATCACAAATTTGAGATTAGCCTGGGTTACTTAGGAAAACCCTTACTCAAAAATAAAAATTAAATAAAAAGGGCTGGGGTGTACCTCAGTGGCAGAGAGTCCCTGAGTTTAATCCCCAGAACTGCAAAAAAATAAAAAAATATATATAAGTAAATAATGTTTGAAAATACTTTTCCCCCCAGGGCCTTGCATCTGTTAGGCAAGTGCTCTACCACTGATCTATGTCCCCAGGCCTGAGAATTTAAACTGTACGGAAAAGTCAGAAGTTCTTTCCTGCCCCGGGCCCCTTCCAGAAGTAACCTCCACTATCAGTTAGTATGTTTTTTCAGGCCTATTTCTGTGTATTTACTCACACAAACAAATCTCTAGAAGCATGTAGGACTTTTGTTATCTAAATCAGTGGTCTCTAACCCACCTAGGGGATTTTTGGCAGAGTCTAGCAGTGTTTTTGGTTATCATAAGTACCCGGGTATATTAGCATCTGGTGGGTAGAGGCCAGGGACACTGCTACAGTGCAAAGTTACTAAGCCTGCTCAGAATGTCACAGCCTCCTGAGTAGCTGGGATTATAGGAGCGCACTGTCATGTGCAGCTAGCATGGGTCTTTAGATGCTCCCCTGCCAACATGGTAGAGCCCACAGGGTGGGGCTGAGGCCAGGCCTTGCTCCCCTTCCTCCCTGCCCAGGTGTCCACATTCAGTCCTCGCAGATCGTGGAGTCGAGTGGATTGTACACCTTGAAGAGTGTTCTGAAGGTTCAGCTGGTTAAGGAAGACAAAGATGCCAAATTTTACTGTGAGCTCAGCTACCGGTTGCCCAGTGGGAACCACATGAAGGAATCTAGGGAAGTCAGTGTCCCTGTTTTCTGTGAGTACTGACCTGTTCATCTGTTCATTGGAGTAGGCCTGTTGGAAATTCCTGACAGCTCCTCCCATCCAGCCCAGGGCCATCTCTAGGGCAGAGAACAATCCCTTTTGCCTACACAGATTCATCGGAAAAAGTGTGGTTGGAAGTGGAGCCGGTGGGAATGCTGAAAGAAGGGGACCGTGTGGAAATCAGATGTTTGGCAGATGGCAACCCTCCACCCCACTTTAGCATCAATAAGCAGGTGCGATGGCTCCAGGCTGAGTGCAGACGGGTGGAGGCAGCGATGCAGGTGGAATGGCTGAGTGGCATTCCACTCACTGCTTCATCCTCTCCCAGAACCCCAGGACCAGGGAGATGGAGGAAGAGAAAACCACTGAAAATGGCCTCCTGGTGCTGGAACCTGCCCAGAAGCAGCACAGTGGGCTCTACGAATGCCAGGGTCTGGACTTAGAAGCCATGACACCACTGTTGAGTGAACCCCAGGAGCTGCTGGTGAACTGTGAGGGGCTGGGGGCTCAGGACAAGAGGACCAAGCTGGGACAAGAGGGAACTGGCCTTGCCCTGCCCTGCCCCACCCAGCCCAGGCTGACATTATTGCTGTGCCCCTAGATGTGTCTGATGTTCAAGTGAGTCCCGCAGCCCCCGAGGGCCAAGAAGGCAGTAGTCTCACGCTGACGTGCACAGCAGAGAGTAACCAGGCCCTTGAGTTCCAGTGGCTGAGAGAAAAGGTACCAGGTGGATCTGGCACTGTAGACAACAACACCTTGTTCTTACCCAGACCCTGTAACCCACTTCTCACCCCAGACAGGCCAGGTGCTGGAAAAGGGACCTGTACTCCACTTAGAAGACCTGAAACGGGAGATAGGAGGAGGTTACCACTGTGTGGCATCTGTGCCCAGCGTACCTGGCCTGAGCCGCACACGGCTGGTCAACGTGGCCATTTTTGGTAAGGCCCTTTGGCCAGAGATCAGGTCACCCCAAGTCAGATGGTTTGAGCTCTTTGATGCCAAAAAGACACTGCTGCCCTGGGAGCTCTGCTCAGGAGGGGGAGGCAGGCTTATTGAGTTTGCTGCCTCATTCTTCCCTACCTCCCAAGGTCCCCCATGGATGGCATCAAAGGAGAGGAAGGTGTGGGTGAAAGAGAATACAATGCTCAATCTGTCTTGTGAAGCATCAGGACATCCTCGGCCCACCATCTCCTGGAATATCAACGGCACTGTAAGAAGCAGGCCTGGGGCCTCTTCCTGCGTGCTATTTAATCCCTGCCCAGGCTTTGCAGCCATGACCGGAGATCCTCCCCACCCACTAAACTGCCTCCTTCCTCGTAGGCAAGTGAACAACATCAAGATCCACAAAGGGTACTCAGCATCCTGAATGTCCCTGTGACCCCAGAGCTGTTGGAGGCGGGCGCTGAATGCATAGCCTCCAACTCCCTGGGCAAAAACAGCACCATCATCATCCTGGAGCTGGGTGAGGGTCACATCCCTGCAGAGGATGGCAAGGGTGCGCCCAGGCAAGGGCACTAACGTTTGCTTCTCCTAACCCCTTCCCTCTGCCTCCCAGTCAGTTTAACTACCCTCACACCAGACTCCAGCAAAACCGCTGGCCTCAGCACCTCCACTCTCAGTCCTCATGCCAGAGCCAACAGCACCTCTACAGGTAAGTGGGGCCTGGCAGGAGAACAGGGCTGTGCCAGGGCACCCTTTCTGCCCTGTCCCCACAGTAAGGAGCAATGTTGATAGGTGAGTAGTGGCTCATCTTGTCAGCTTTTGGTTGGGCGGGGCAGCAATGGCAATGTGGCAGCTTGGGGCCCGGAGTGACTAGGAGTGGCTTTGTGTGACAGAGAAAAAGCTGGCGGAGCAGGAGAGCAAGGGTGTGGTCATCGTGGCTGTGACTGTCTGCATCCTGGTCCTGGCTGTGCTGGGTGCTGTCCTCTATTTCCTCTACAAGAAGGGCAAGCTGCTGTGTGGGCGGTCAGGCAAACGAGAGATGTAAGCATGACTGAGCCCTCCTAACCTCCCGTCCACCGCTGCCCAGCCTGCTGCCTCCTTGGGGACGTGCCGTGTGCCCCAATGCCCACTTGCCCCTTAGGAGCAAGAGTGGGGCCATGGGTTGGTTGTTCTCTGCTTGAATGCTTACCACTCAGCTTCAACCCACTACACCTTTTTTCATTGCCTCCTTTCTTTCTGAGCTGACCCCAGACCCCTAAAGAGCCTACCATCCATTCAGTGACCTTCCTAATAGGCCCTCCCCTTCCTTTGTCCCTGAGTTGCCAACCTCTCGCCTCCCTCCTCCCAGCACGCTGCCCCCGTCTCATAAGAGCGAATTTGTAGTTGAAGTTAAGTCAGATAAGCTCCCAGAAGAGATGGGCCTCCTACAGGGCAGCAGCGGTGACAAGAGGGCTCCAGGAGACCAGGTAGGAGGCAGTTCCTGTGGCTAGTGTCTGACATGTCTCTAGGGACTGGGGTGCCAGGGGCTAATGGTGCTCATTCCTGAACACTAACTCTTTCTGCGCTTCATCCTTCTTGGTTGGAGATAGTGAGCAAACCTATCTTGCCTACTTAACACTACTTACAGAAGGCAGGGCAGGACAAGTAGCAGAGAGACACTGTAGAAAGACTGAGCAAAGCCCAGGTCCCATCACCATCATTTTTCCAACAAAACTTGTGACTCCAGCTAGGAGCTGTGAAGTGTGACCTCTCATTTCCCCAGTGCTGAGGCTGAATCAGGGGCTGTCTGTCCTTCCCTATGCCCCACCCCCGTTGCTTCCCTCCAGGCTGCTGCACCAAGTTCATCAGCTTCTGCTTCAGTCCTCCTTCCTCTTAGTATTCTCACCTGGAACTCTGTTGACTATTTCCATGTTCCCCTCTCTTCTACCCATTTTTAGGGAGAGAAATACATCGATCTGAGGCATTAGCCATGGAATCACATTCAGCTCCCTCCCTGCCTAGATCATTTCCAGTTCACTATTCTCCCAGCCAAATCCCCAAAGGAACTACAGAGAAGATCCCTGCTCCAGCTCACCTGCAAACCCATTCTAGAGGGCTAGGACAAGAACTGTCCTGGGAAGGACCTCACTTGGCCCAGGACGCCTCCTTTCAGGGCCAGTCCACCTCTGTCTCCACTTACACAGTGTTCAGAAGAGGTCTCATTCTCCCACCAATGGGTTGGAGTCTCTTCCAAAACACGTTTTCTCCTTATATATTGCTATGGCTGTAAATACCTGTCTTCTACCACCCCCTCTCTGGGCTAGTTTTCTGTCCCCCAGGCTAGCTTTGGTATACTTTATTTGTACCCCTGACATGAGAAAGCACCAAGGCCCAGATGCCTGTCCACTGTCAGAATGTGTCACTTACACTGGCTCTGGATAGTACCCTGCAGTATCCAGCTGTGGCAGCTGTACCTTCCTTCCTACTCCTTTTGTGACGTTTTTTTCTTTGGGCACAAATCAGGAACTAGCGTTATTTCTTTAAGGTATGTCCCTGCAGGGAGGAAGCCTTGTGATTTTCCAGTGAAGACGATTCAGTCTGAGCCTCCTACATTTACATGGCTCCCAGTACCCTCTCAAGGGATCATGTGAGACTCAATGGTGGGAGACGGGGAGACAGATGAGGTAGACTATCCCTTATGGGGATTAAGGCTATAGTTATACTAGCACCAAATTTCTATAAACTGAGCTAATGGGCCTAGACTCTACAAGGGCCCAAATGGGAGAATGGTACTTAAGAGAATAGGGGCCTGGCTAGAGCTTTGGGATATGTGTGTAAATTTGCATATTGTTTCCTTTTATGTGTGTGTGTGTGTGTGTGTGTGTGTGTGTGTGTGTGTGTGCGTGTAAGAAAAATAAAGCTTAATTGTCCCAGAAATCTTGCAGTGTTTTTTATTCATCATGGGTACCACAGGTACCTGGGGCTTCTCACTTGGACCTAAAAGAACACAGAACCCTTAGCAGCTCTCAGCTGGTAATCTGTTTTTAAGCACATGGTTCCGGCACAGCCATAGAAAAAACGGCCCCCTACCTCCCAGCAGCATGCAGGGCCTGGCAGGCTGCTGATCAAGGGTTGTTCCTGACACTAGATGCTGCCCTTGAGGCAGCAGAACCCACCTCAGTATATGGTCCTATAGCGACCCCATCTAATACCTCACAAATGAGCAAGAACACAAGTCTGCTACAACAAAAGAAACTTTATTTAAAAATATTTTTTTTTTTACAGACATGGGTGCTTGAAAAAGCTCTTTAGTTAACTGTGTATGGAAATGAAAAAAATTAATAAATAACATTAGTATAACAGACCTCTAAACATTAATACATTGGCAAAACAAAAAGGACTTAAAATGAAAATGAATCTTAAAGCTCTGCTAGTCTCTGTAAGAATATTTACCTTCTGTTTTTTCTTATTCTTTACAGGTGAGGATTAAATACTGCTAATATAATTTTTTATATTAATGACACATTTTTAAAATAGTCCACAAAAATCTTACCTAAGTGTCTGTTTTCTTAACACTGATATACAAATTGGGACTCTTCATTCTGGAGAAAACATCAAGTTCTCTCCAGCCCCACCCAGGTCAAGAATTTCAAAATCTTGAATAAAGAGGACTTTATAAAGGATTGTTTCTATTTTCCAATTCTTTATTAGTAAAAGACAGGGAAGAATTGAGGAAAGGGTAAAAGATAAGCAAAATATCACTGTATAGAAAACTTTCTCCTGCCTGAAACCTATTAGGATAATATCCATAGGCTTCTGGTACATGTTCCTTGCTGCTCTTCTCTAGGGAAAAGCAGAGCCTGCAGAGGGCACTAGCTACTTAATGCTTTTAAGTTTAAAAACTTCAAATGAAGGGAAAGCCAAGTCTGAGGAAGAAGCAGGAAGTCTAGGCTGGCTTAGGATCCAGCAAAAGATAAGACAACAAATGAATCGCTTCCCTTTCTCAGGAGTGTCCACGCTACACTTCTCCATGCAACAGGGTTATTGATATGATCAAGGGGCTGGGGCACTTGGAATAGTCCAGAGTATATCTGGAAATTGTGGAACATTTTGTCTCTTACAGGAGACAAAGCATTCAATCTGATAACTAAGCTGCTGATTGGAACCAACCAAATGATCCCAGGGTACAGTGCGCTGCTCTCTTCCAACAAAGCCTCCTGACAGGCAAAGGGACCACAGGCATACTGTATCTATGTGCCACATTTCCAGCCACAGAGAGACTCTTCCTGTTCCCTAGATCCCCAGACTCTAGGTCTAAGGATACTCAAGGTAGAGGAGCTCAGACTCTAGTATTTCCATATTAAGTCCTAAAATGCAGCCTGGGATACAGTGCTGCCTTAGAAAGGCACAAAACGTTTGG
>PVKS010013561.1:0-23644 GCA_004027875.1 Aplodontia rufa | reverse complement strand
AGCATCCACCCTCACAGGCATTGCACTGCAAGGTCCCTCACCTCAACAACCGAATAGGAAAGAGAGGCACAGAGGAGAACACGTGGCCTACAGACTCAAGTAGTTCTGTGCCTCTTCAGTTTCAAGAAAGCCACAGGCCTGGTTACCCTCACCCACCACGGGGTCAAGGTAGGCAGGAAGCAGGGAAGAGACACAGGTACCCTGCACTGCCACTTCAGGGCATGTGCAGGGAGGCGTGGCAAGGCCTGAGGAGCTGCTTGCAGCAATGCTGAGCAATCCTCTTCTCTGGCCTCCATCTGGTTCAGGGTAGGAGAAAACCTGTGCAAGGCAACGTGGAGAGCTGCCTCTCACGTTCATTTTTGGGACTGAATCAGGAATACGGAGCCAGGTGATCAGAACTACTGATTTCTTCAGCTGCCAGATCAGAAGGAGATCTGAGGATGGCTTTCAGCCTTGGCTCTGTAAAACACAGGGAGTGGTCAGCCACATTTTTCTCAAGCACTATACTAGGGAAAGGGGCAGCAAGATCTCCAAACAGCTGTTAGTCAACAGCTGGCCCTTCCACACGGTGCTTTCCATTTGACGCTGAGTGAATGTGCACAGTCTGCTCAACGTATTTCTCCATCTCTTACTCTTGTACTACTTTCTGAACCAAGAAATACTAGTTCTTCCCTTTGGAACCACCCCAGATTTCTTGGGACACTGTGAAGGCACATGGCACTACTGTCCCTCTGATCCTTAATTCAGGGGTCTAGACTATCAAATGCAAAGTCTGGTGATCTACACTTCCACGTGCCTTGATGTATGTCTTTGGATTATTAGGTTACTTCTGTGTATATCAAATGACTGCGGTAGTTTAAAGAAATCATAAGCAAGACAGTATAAAATACCTTATAATGCAAAACAGACTCAGGATGGGAAAAATAAGATCCGCAGATCCAGGCAAGCAGAAGCACAGTTAAAAAAAAATCTTTAATATAAAGGAAAACAACCTGACAGGGAAAATACAGGTATCCTATCTAAGGAGCTCACAGTAAAAGCTCTATCTCTATACCCTGGCAACTATCCCAACTGTCACCATTCTTATTGGCTCCAGCAAAGCAGTTTCTGAGGTGCCTAAGAAGAACACTACAGAGCTCCCTCACACAGGAGAACAAGGAGGAAGAAGAGGAGGGATGCAGGATAGTCAGGAGCCTATAAGATGAACAGATACTCAACACTAAAACCTGAAGAGTCCACGAACTCAAGTGTAGTGGCTACAGTGGAATCCATGATCTGTTCTCAATAACATGAAAGAAGGCTAAAGACCTGAGGTTGAAGGGAGGCTAAGAAGTGTTTCCTAGGAACAGACTAGTATGCCCTCAAGAGGGAGGAAAGAGAAATCTTGGATGCCAAGACTCAAAAGGAGAAAAATATGAAATAAAGAAGAAACAAAGACAACGAGCAGAATTAAGTTAATTCTAAGGATTTCCTCGATGACCTAGACACATTCTGATGCCTGCCTTCCCACTCTCAAAAGGGCAGGACAACAGCAGTTTTACCACTGGAGTAGATGTCCCCAGCTGATGTCCCTGTTCTTCCTAGAAGGCCAAATGGTCAGGGATGGACACCTGATCAATGTGCTGGACTGAGTATATCCTTTCTTAAAATATGAACAGAAAGGAATGGAGAATCCATTCATGGTGATCCCTAGAGTTGGAAGGTCATGTGGACTTGAGGACCGGGGTACCTATTTGGAGGCCACACATGCAAAAAGGCTGTGAAGGAGGAACAGTAAGAGCTGTTTCACAGTTCCAGCACCATCCAAGAACTGCACTTTCTATCCTGGGTTCCATAAAAGATCCTACATCTTTATCACCCACTCCCTCCTTTCTTTACCTCGAATGTTTCTTGTAGCCAAAGGATCCCTAACCAAGAGAGTTAAGAATACAATCTCAATCTAGTTCCACCATCTGTTTTCCTCCATGAAGTAAATGGTCATGTGCATTCCCCCCAAAAGACTGCTAATGTAGACCGAGACCAAAGTGGTAATAGTAATGCTTTAGGGAGAGTAAGAATACTTTAGATTGAATTCTGAAGTTTTAGGGTCTAGGAGAATGATGATGTGTTGATATTAAGCTCTGGCATCCCTGAGCTCCCTGCTCTGGAAGGAGAGGCTGACACACAGAGGACTGAGTCTAGGCTGTACTATAGACAGGCTCTTGGGAGACCAGACAACCCACTGAAAATCAGGAGCCAAGGACAGATGCCCCTACCTCTGCCCCTCCAACCCTTCCAAGACATGGAATTCACTGCAAAGGCTGCTGAAGGACAGGAAAACAAATTCCAAATAGTAAGGGATGGTAAAGGGTCACAAAAGGGCCAAAAGGAACCTTCACAACAAAGGGGATTAGGAACACAAGTAGCTCAGTAAAAGATCAAGGAAGGCACTAGAGTGAAAGGGGGCTGTGGGCAGATCCTTCAACATTTAATGCCCTATTATGCAACTCCCAACCAACATATCTCTGAACCCACCGAAGAGATTCCACTTAAATACATAACAAAAGTGGGTGTCCGTGAGACTTAGACCAAGGACAAAGCTACAGAAAGACAACAGAGGTGTTAATTGGAAAATCTTGGGGTGATTTTAACTAGGACAGTTCCTTAAGAAAAGGTAAATCTGCATAAGAGTTGTGAATGAAATTGCACAGTCATACTGGGAAGAGATATTTTATGGTCAAATTCAAGTGCTGGTCAGCCCAAGCACAATCCCCCAACATCAGTAAACCACCACATGGTGCCAAGGAAGAACATATAGCTGACATTTCTGGCACATGCTGATCACCCAAGCATCTGCTGAATGAACAACTGAACTAACTAGGCCAATGGTCAGAATACCGTTATTCAGTGGACAGTGGTCATTCCAGAGCCAAGAAGGCCAACAGCAAAAGCAAAGTACAAGGTCAATAGCTTTTTGACTTTCATGATGTGAGGTAGGAGAATATTCTGCATGAACACACTGCTGATCACCTACAAAAAAGTCTAGATCTTGTTAATGGTGCCTTAAAGGGAATATAAATCCAGTCCCTAGTTTGCAAGGAAGTTGTGTTACACAAATCAAATTTTCAGTTTGTTGCTGGGACCATAAAACACATTTTATTTTCCTACAAAAGTAAACACTTTTAAGTACGAAGAATAGCAACCCGCCACTCCGCAACTTTTTAAATCCACAAAACAGCTAAATGATACTAACAGTACCATTCCACATCTTGGGCCCCCGCAATAAGAGTCTCTCTATGAATAGAAAGAGAACAAAAGAATCACAAAATATGCAGGGTGGGGCTGTGGAGAGAGAGGGCTAATAGAGGAGAATGGCCATATACAAATAGAGATAACTATTTAAATAAATATTAACAGATAAATGCTGAGATTAGTCTATTATTTAATTAAAGGGAGGTATAACACAGAACTCACAGGTCTTTTCTTTAAGAATCTTTCAATTTAGTAGAAAGAATATGGGAGGGGCAGCTGAGAAAGTCCAGTCCCAGTAGCTGCAAGACAGTAACCCAGCAATGAAGCAGACTATGTAAAGCAATTCAGGAAACAGGAAATCAGGTTGAATAGAATAGTCTAATGAATTTGAGAAAAAGGAAAACAATGAAGTGATTTTCTTAACTATATCAACGATTTATAATTAGGATGGAGAAAGGGATGAGCTTGTCAAAAATGACAAAATTCAAAGCCTGTTCATGAAAGGGCAATTTTAGGTAACTTTAGACCAAGAGGCAAAGAATTAACAATAGCAATAAAAATGGAGGAGAGGATGAAGAAATGGGTGCCTCAGTTGAAGGAAAATGTAAATTAAGAAATCAAACTTTTGAGACTATCTTCAAAACAAGAGCCATGTGAAAACCTTTTATGTCCTCAGAACACCCAAAGGACAGGCCCTCGTGAAATGGTCCAGTCTTGAGTGCCTGTAGATGCATACCTGACAAACTAAAACTAACACCCAAGCCAATCAATGATGCATGTGGCTCCACAGTAGGAACCTAGACACCACTTTCAGGGCTGACTCAGTCACACAGGTGCTCAGGAAACTAAAAGATGATTTCATCTTTAGCCTGGCCAGTATGGACAACAACCTCCATGAAAGATATGGATGCACTGAAGAGGCAAAGGAGATGAAGCTACTGCTTGGTTTTCTTGATATCTTCAGACTACGGGCAGTGTCTACAGGGAAAGAAGAAAAATTGCAATATGGATAAGCTTGGAAAATAATCTTTTCTCGTTCTTTGTCTAGGCCTTCAAAATTGAAATAAAATGGAAAATGAATGCTGTCAGCTTTTAGACATGGATGGTAGGCTACTATTTGCCACTCAGTGCCCATTTTCCCCGCATCCTTCCACCCCAGTCCAGGGCCTCTTGCACCTGCTGGAGGGCTATGCAAATCAACACGAGGTCCTGTATTATAGTTCGCTCTGCTCCAGGAATATAAATAACTCAGGGGCAAGAGGATAAAACCAAAAGATCTAGGAGTAGCCAGACACCAAGAGCAGAGTTAGAAAAGGTTTCTGACCCAAAGATGCCAAGACTGGAAAGAAAGCTGATTTAAGGAGGTCATTTCTGTCTGATCCTAAAGAAAAAAGGATGATTTAGATCCCAAGAAAGGTAGCTTATCAAAGAGTAGTCTTACTTATGACAAGGAGGAAGGATACAACCACTACAGAAGTCAGCAAAAGACTGGGACAGAGAACTAACTGAACTCCAGGGGCCACCTAGCAGTATCCACAGAAACTGGAGAAGAGGGGCTCCCAATTGGACTCCTGAGCTTCTTTAATGAAGTTGTAACTAAACAAACTGCCAGCTTTTCCCCAAATTGTCTTTGACTAGAGTAATTTATTGTAATGAATGATGCCTAATTACTGTGAAGAACACACCTAAAGGAAAATGAAAGCGAAAGGAGGAAAGAGACATTCTATACCCTAGCCCCAGGCACAAGAGAAAGCCAAGTCACTGGGTGGCACCAAAGTAGGAAAGATGCTGATTATCAGCAAAACGCTATGCTACCATAGGTGCTATTTCCATTCTTTAAAGGACAAAGATAAAACCATTTTTGAAAATCAAACCTGGCTCAGGCTCAAAGAGAGATACCCATATAAGCTGAAATTAATCTACTGGGAAGAAAAACTGAACAAATAAATCCTTACTGTCTATTTTGTGCATCTAAACAGCATGTGAATGAAGCTTTCTAAAAGCTTCAGGATATTAGGGCCAGAAAGTCATCCTGGAAACGAATGTTCTTCCCTTCCCATTAAGTAGAAAGATTCATGACCTACACCAGGACACACACCTGGCACCAAGGCAACGGACTCCCCCAGACTAATTTCTGGGAGAACATGGAATGTGTTTGAAGGCCTCTATCCCAAATCAGTCATTACGTAATTAGGATAATTCAAACATTTTATCTTAACAAATTCAATGTTCCTATAGAAACAGTGCTTTGGAGTGACCAGTGTTAGTTCTTAGTATCAAACAGAACTATAACAACATAGCAACAGTACTCTCTCTCCCAATTATCTCTATCAAACAAACCAACACCATCACACATAATAAAAGCCGCTTGGCCTCAGTAAGGCTGGTCACAGCAAGACTGCTGACAATGACACAAAACTGAGGAGGAAGAGGAAGAAGTCGATAGGGGAAAGAACAGAGGAAGGGTATTCTAAAAATATAAGACTTGAGCTATACACATGATAATCTAAGCCAAAGTGGAGTGTTGGAAATGTAATATACACTAGAGTTGGGGGTGATACCACAGTAGATGGAAGTTTTTAAAAGATTCCTTCCTGAACCTCTTGTGCTAATTCCCGGCCTGGAATTAACACACACAGCAGGATCATCTTATAATCACAGGACACAGACAACCACAGACAGACACACAAACACATAGTCACATACATAACCCAGGAAAGTCTTATGTCCTCCATCAGGGTTTATAGCACAATACTTGTTCTACTACTTTCTGGACTGTTCCCCAGATAGGCTACCATGTCATAAAAATCCAAACTCTCTCCCGGTGGGGACTAAAGGACACCTTCAAATGTACCCTCAAGACCAATATAATAATAAAACACACTACCTGTTCCATTTTCATTTCACTGCTTTGAAATCTTGGAACCACAGGTGTGATACCCACAGAGAGGGCAGGACCTCACTGTGAAGTCCCCAAAGGAGCCTCTGCCCTTCTAGGTGCTCCTCAAGTAAGAGCCTGGCTCGTGGGACCTCTCAAGCTGTTGCAGGAAGGGATGTGCTAGGTGGCCACATGGGCAGGGGAAGAAATAGAAACAAATTCCCGAAGGATGTTTTTGGCCATTTCAATGTTGTTGTGGGCAATGACCAAAGCTTTCTGAATGTCCTGATAGGAGTAACCCTGACTCATGAGGTTCTCGATCTCACTGGAGAGCTGAGGTGAGGGGGCAGTAGGAGGTGTGGCACTAGCACTGCCACTTTGCTGACAGCTACCGGCTTTTCGTTCAGAGTTGATTCTCCGAGGGAACGGTTTAGGGGGCCGCTCAGGAACTTGTGAACCCTCAGTGAAGTCTAGAAGAAATAGGAAAGAAAATATTTGCAAATCTAGGGGAAATCCTCATTAAATGGCAGTAGTTAACAGTAACAACAATGTGCTGTTATCAAGATATTACCAACCTGTTAACTGGGGGCATTGTGCTCTCCTGTCACAAGGCTGGGTTTTAGAAGTTCAGGGCTTTTGGATCTAGCTGCTTTCTTATCATAGTAGGAATCACCTTCTAAATATACCATGTACCTGTTCTATCAACAACTGCTGCTATGATAAGCATATGACATCTGCATCATCGGTCATACTTAACATTTTCACATACATAATCAGCTAGATTTTTTTTTAAACTCTGAATTGGGGCTGGCGATGGCTCAGTGGTATAGCACTTGCTTGACATGCACAAAGACCCAAGTCTGAACCCCAGCACCACATACACAACTAAGCGTTGGAAAAACAAACACCAGATGAAAAAATAAATAAAACTGATTCTTCCTTATTAAAACAAAACAAACTCTTAATGGGCCAAGGAAGATATTAAACTCCTTCTACAAAGAAGACAGAAATTGGAGCTCAGTGATTTGGAGTGCATGCCTGGCATATGCAAGGACCTGGGTTCAAACCCCAACACCACATGCACAACTAAATGTTGGAGAAACAAAGGCCAGATGAAAAACTAAATAAAGTTGATTTTCTCTCTAACTTTTTCCCTCACTTTCTCTCTCTTTTATTAAAAAAAAGAAGGAAAGAAAGAAATTAGCACAAGTTGCAGTAAAGATGCCTTAACCCACGTTGGGTGGTGATGATTGCCTATTTAAGCAACTGGATGCTGTAGATCTTTTTTGTTAGTTGTAATGCAATCTCTCTTCAACTTCCAAAGTGACAGCATCTCTGGCTATTGCCACAGGTGCAAGAAGAATAACCGTTAACAGTCAAGCCCCAGTGTGGGCTGGCTCCTGGCCCATTTTGTGTGCGTTCCAGGGCAGCATGCCTCCTTTCCAGAGGGACAGGGCCCAGGAAAAAGGAATGTGTGGTCTGAACCATCAAGCTTAATTACTGCTGTCACAGATTCAGAAGAGCTAGAAACCCTATCGACTCCCAGCATGGGAGGAGCCATGGTTTAAGGGCAACCTTATTTCTAAGTCTGGCAAAAAACTGAAGAGTGTGACTAGTTTCATTTCCTAGAACCAGCTTTCCTTCCACTTAAGACATAGCATTTAGTCTACTACTTCCACCTATTATATTGCCACCAGAGTACCTCATTTGTTTCAGTATTAATTAGGAGACAGACAGCAAAATTCAGGACAAGCCCAAGGCAGCCTGGAGACTCACCTGTTGAAGGATCACCATCCAGAGACAACCAACCAAAGGAGGAGCTGGCATTAGAGATGTCTGAGAGAGTTCGGCGGGCCAGCACAGCTGGCACAGGTGGTTTAGGGACATCATATCCATCATCCTCATTTTCGGATTCCTCAGGGCCAGTGTTGTGGGCTGTAGCCAAATTCCCTTCACCTGGAGAAAAGTGTGTAAAGTTTTCTTCTTTTTCTGACCTACTTCAACTTCTAACACATTTCAATCTAGAAGTACCCATTCATGCACACACACAACCATTTAACTTCATTTGATAGTAACTCAATGTCTACTCCAAGTCAAACACCATGGTAAGACCCAATGGAAGGAGAATAAAACAAACAGAAAATAAGAGTCTGTAGCTTTTTTGCTGAACCTGTCAGAGGCAATTCTAACTGCATCTCACCTCAGGAGAATAGCCAAAGGGCCTTATGTGTGCAGACTTCTTTGAACTTTCAATTTGGTAAGCCAGTTAAAATGGGAATTGAACATTCACCACCCACACACAAAAGAATTTCACCAATGCAATGGGAATAAAAGAGCTGCCAGCACTGCAGGTCCAAGTCATATAACACAAATGTCTCTAGGCCCTGGGAGAATGAAAAAACACAAAAGGAACTAGCTGTGTGGAAAGGAAATGGAGGGGGTGGGGTGGGGTGGGAGTGTCCTACCCATGAATCAAAGATGTTTTGCCAAATAAGATTACTGAAAACAATTTTCTCTTTAGAACAAGCTCTCTCGTTAGCTAATAATATAGGCTCATTTCTCTGGCAAATCACTGTTTGTTTTTGGTACCGGGGATTGAACCCAGAAGTGCTTCACCACTGAGCCACATCCCCAGCCCTTTATTTATTTTGAGACAGGGTCCAGGTTCTTGCTAAGTTGCTGAGGCTGGCTTAGAACTTGCCATCCTCCCAAGTTGCTGGGATTACAGGTGTGTGTCAAAGCACCTGGCTACATCACTAATTTTTCCCCCCCTATAAATTTTATTTATTTTTTCATCTAGTTTTTGTTTTTCAGACATTTGGTTGTGTATGTGGTGCTGGGGGTCCAGCCCAGATCCTCATGTATGCCAGGCAAATGCTCTACTGCTGAGCCACCGCTCCAGCCCCATACAAGTGATGATTTTTAAGTGGCAGAGAAACTACTCACCAAAGGTGCTATTCTCAGTGACAGATGGTGCCTGGGACTGAATGTTATACATTGCTTCATATGTATAGCTATCAATCTGCTGGTCACAATCACATATTCTGAACAAGAAGGAAGAGGCAAAATGATCTTTGGGAAACCATTGTTAACTGCAAATTTATTAAGATTTACTTATACACAACAACTCTAGAGCCTGATTCTCTCCCTGTGTTAATATCACTACTAAATGTTTTAAGATGAACTTTTGTGACTAGTTACAGATATGCATGTTCTAGAGGTTACTACGACACTAACAAAACGTAAGTGGAACTGCTTACAGCTACAAGAGACTTAACATTAGGATTTATCTTTCTGCTGTTAATTTTGGCTGGCTAACAGTACCATACAAGTAGCAAGCCAAGCAGGTGAGGGATGTCAAATGAATTATCCACATAAAGGTATCTGGCCCTACATGGTTGTTGTGAACCTACCGCGAACTCTGGGTTGTCTCCAAAGGTCGTTTCAGCTCTGGCTTTTGAAGCCCTAGAGGCCTAGAGGAGGGAGTCATATACTCTGTGTCCTCCTCATTCTCACCCTGTTCCCCAGGGGGCAGTTTTGGCACAGGAAGAGGTCTGGAAGATGAAGAATAAAAAACAGAAAAAGAATCAACAAGCTGCAAAAGTTTGAAATATGAAATAAGCAGCTTCAAACAAATGCAACTCAAATTCGACAAAACAAAAATACATGCCACCTAGGGAACTATTATTTCTATTGGTAAAGATAGAAAATTAGCAAAAAGAACATTAAAAACTCTCTTTACTTTTTAAAGATGGGGGGCAGAGCATGTGTGCAGGAGAATCAATGAGATACTCTGACACTTGGTTGTATATGGGGTGCAGGGTTCGAATCTGGGTCCTCACGCATGCTAGGCAGGTGCTCTAACCACTGAGCCACTGCTCCAGCCCAAAACTCTATTTTCAAATGGCCAAAGGTGTGGCTATTATGTTTGAGACGTTTTACCCTGGGATAGGTAACCTCATTCCAGGTAGTTTTAACCTCCAAATAAGTTCCATTATAGCATCCTAGATCTAAAGTTACTATTTTAGTTTTTCTTTCACTGGCAGGTAGCATTTATTCATATGCTAGGAATATATATCAAATTCCAATTCTAAAGTCCACCTATGCATTCAAAGAATACATAACTAGTCCAAATCTTTCTCACATATTAAGAGTATAAATACTTTCCATTTTCAATATTTGTTACTTCTACAAAGTCTATCCCGTGCATTTATTTGTCCCTTTTTATTTAATGATTAATTTTCCTGATTATAATCGTATGTGAATATTTTTGTCTATCACATTATTGAAAAACTGCCCTTATGCATACGCTTTGTTAAAATTTAGCAAATATCCACTTAAGATTTATGCAATGCATGCTGAAGATTTAAGGCAGAAGTATACTAATATATACAATATACATTTGCTTTGAAACATGCACGCAACCTAGACAGAGAGAAATACAGATAAATATGTGATAAAGCAATAATGATAAAATACTAAAATTTGAATCCAGATGGTAGGCATATGGGTGTTCAGTCTAAGATTCTTTCACCTTTACTGTTTGTAATTTTTAAAAATTTTTTTGTACCAGGGCTTGAACCTAGGGGCACTTCATCATACACACAACTAAGTGTAGGAAAAACAAAAAACCTGATGGAAAAATAAAATTAACTCAATTAACTCATTCTCTCTCTCTCTCAAAAAAATTCCATTTCTAGGAATATTCCCTTGGGAAGAAATCAAGAATACTTATGACAGCATTACTTACAATACTGGAAATATAAAAAAATAACAGAGGCTGGAATGATGGCTCAAAGGTTGGATCCCTTGCCTCTCATGCATGATGACCCAGTTCAAACCCCAGCACCACATACACAACTAAGTGTCAGAGAAACAAAGGCCAGATGGAAAAATAAAAACTGATCATCTCTTTCTTTCTCCCCTTTCTTAAAAAAAAAGCAATAGCCTACAAATCAAATAATAGTGTACTGAATAAATAAACTCTGACTCACACAAAAGTAATATAGCTGGAGCCAATGGTGTCTGTTGGGACCTTAGAGGTTCCACTCAGGACCTAACAGGCTACATCCTACCTATGCTTTCACTACCCTAGACCTATTCTTAACTATTTTATAAGTCAGTCATACCCCCTGACAATAATCTGAAATAATTTCAAAATCAATATAGTAGAATATATATAATGACATGCAAAAACGTTCAAATATGCCTAGTAAAAAATAGCATCAACAATATAATTCCATACCTACAATTATAGCAATGAGGGGCTAGGGCAGGGGCTCAGTGGTTGGAGTGCTTGCCTGGCATGCGTGAGGACCCAGGTTTGAACTACAGCACCACGTACACAACTAAGTGTTGGAGGAACAAAGGCCAGAGAGATAAATAAATAGAACTATTTCAATTCTCTCTCTTAAAAAAAAAAAAAAAAAGAATGGCAATGAACATATATTAAATTGTAAACAATTATTATCTGACACTAGATAGTAAGATTTTGGATAACTCTTATTCCTTCAGTGTTCCTTATCTACATTTTCTATAATTAACATGCATTATTTCCAAAAAACAGAGGTCATTAAAAGGGCAGTCCAAAAACACTTTAGGGCAGTGAGTATAGAGCTCAAAGGGCAGACTGCTTGCCTAGCATGCAAAAGGCCCTGGGTTCCACCTCCAGCCCCCTTCCCATCTCTTTGATGAAATCCATAAAAGTATAATGTACATCCTTTTCACAAAGCATTTTGGCAATATATATTTTAAAAGAAAGGAAGCCAGGGCTTCAGAGACCAAGAATACACAGAAGTTAAGCCCCATCTTTGGGGTCTAGAATTTGGGATTTAAAGTAATTCTTAATGGATTAAAGAAAGAGACCAGAATTTTGAGGTTCTATGACAGTCAAGATGTGGAGACCCAAATTCTAGGGAAGGAACAGCAGAGAAGTAGGCCTGCAGTTCCCTAGAGCTATTGCTAACCCCTAAACTGTTTATGCATGGGGCTAGATTCTAAGAAACCAAGCAGGTAGTCACAAGAAACAGAAGAGAGATTACATATCGTGGTTGTCTAGCCAAGCTTAAGAAACAGAGCTGGAGTTATCAGATATGTCTTTTAAAACAATTATAATTCATGTGATCAAGAAAAAGGAAAATGAAGAATTTAAGAAAACTGGAACCAATAAATTTTTTTAAATCACACAGAAACTTAAGACAATAGAACAATCTAAAAATAAAAATTTCAATAGTTGTATTTAGAGCAGATTAGAAACAGCCAAAGAGAATATTCATGAATGTAGTAAAAACCATTCAGATTAATGTAAAGAGAAAAAGAGAACAGAAAATATATAATCATATTATGAGCTATCAAAGATATAGTGAAAAGGTCTGATGATATTCAGGAAATGAGAGTACCAGGAAAAAAAGAAAAAAAAAAAGACTGCGAAGTTCAGTCTGTTTTAAGAAATACTGGCTAAAAGTTAGGTATGGTACAGGACTATAATTATAATCCCAGCTACTTAGGAGGCTGAGGTAGGAAGAACACAAGATTGAGGGCAGCCTTAGCAAAAGAGTGAGACCTTGATATTATTAAAAAAAAAAAAAAGGCAGGAGGGATGTAGTTCAGTGGTGGAGCACTCCCCAGTTCAAAAACAAAAAAGGCAGGAGGGATGTAGTTCAGTGGTGGGGCACCCCCAGTTCAAAAACAAAAAAGGCAGGAGGGATGTAGTTCAGTGGTGGGGCACCCCCAGTTCAAAAACAAAAGGTAAAGTTGGGTGTAGTGGCAGGCGCCTAACCTAGTTTATAAAACAGTTTTATAGACACCTGGAGAAAGTCCAGATGACGGCAGGAGGAAATAAGGGGCACTGCGGGATAAATTTGTGAGAAATTCAAATGTTCAGAAGTGTCAAGAGGCACTGAGTTAAGGTATGCTCTAACAAGTCAAGGGTACATGTTGGAATCTCCAGGATAATTTTTTTTTTTTTTTTTGTACAAAGGACTGAACCCAGGAATACTTAGCCACTGAGCCACACCTTCAGCCCTTTTTATTTTGAGACAGGGTCTCACTAAATTGCTAAGGCTAGCCTCAAACTTGTGATCCTCTTCCCTCAGCCTACCAAGTCACTGGAATTATAGGAGTGAGCTACCACACTTGACTCTCCAGAAAAACTTTAAAAAATAATAGGAGGGGTGAAAGGGCATGAAAAAAGAAAAAAAAACCTTTAATACAAAAGGAAGTAAGAAAGGAGGGGAAAAAAGGGAAATAAGAAAAGACTGGAAAAATGTGGAGAAGAGCAAAAACAAATATTCCAATTACCTCAATACCAAAAATGCCAGACTGGATTTTAAGGGGGAAAAAACCCCAACAAATATATGCTGCTTAAGGGGAAACATACCTTTAAGGGTCATAGAAAAATTGAACGTAAAAAAGAGGGGAGAAAAGTCTTAGAAATACTAATTAAAAGACATGTGATATAACCTAACCAGACTTAAGCAAGAAGCAGAACTAAAGAGTAAACAAGATTTCAGGATAATACAAATGCTTATCATTTGCTATAATGTTAAATTTATTATATCAACTAAATACACATGCAATACAAGTGGACAGAATTAAAAGGAAAAAGGATAAACTCACAACTCAGGGGAGAATGTAACATACTCATTTCAGTTATTTGATAGAACAGGTAGATTTTTAAAAATCTGAGAGAAGATTTGAACATAACCCTCACTGACATGTACAGAATGCTACACCCAACAACTGCAAAATACACAGTCTTATGAAATGAAGGTGGTACATATTACTGGATCTTACCACAAACTAGTCAATAATGAAGACAGTCTGTATTGCTTCTTGGCCTTTTGACTAAGATCAAGTGTAGTATCTGTTCGTATCAGTTTAATACCTGATATGTCCTCTATCTGAGGACAATATATTAAGTGGATTTTTGGAAATAGGAGATGGAATAGGAACTTGCTCTGTCCATTCCATGCATCGACCTGGTATTGCAGCATCTCCAGGAACGGTGCACCTCCTTCTGGGGGATAAAACCATTAAACAAAAGCAAAACAAAATAAACAAACAAACAAAAAAGAAGATGGTCTTTAACCACACTGGAAGGATGCAGAAAGCAAAAGAAAAGAACTAGAAAAATCTTTGAGGACGTGGATTCAAACTCAAGCACCTTGTACATACTGAAGTGTGGGAGCAACAAAAGCCACATGAAAAACTAAATAAAACTGATTTTCTCTCAGGGCTGGAGCAGAGCTCAGCAGTTACGGTGCTTATGTGACATGCGCGAGTACGTGAGTTCAAACCCCAGCACCACATACACAACAAAGTCTCAGAGCAATGAAAGCCATGTGAAAAACTAAATAAAAAATTAATTCTCTGTCTTTCTCTCTTTAAAAAAAAAAAACAACTGATTTTCTCTATTTCTCACTGTTCCTCTCTCTCAAAAAAAGAAAAGAAATTTGAAAATTGGGCAACACATAAGTAACTCATGAATCAAAGAAGTAACAGTGGAAAAAGGATGTTATGTTGAACTCAATGATAATGAAAATGGTATCAAAATTTGGGGAATTTAGCTAAACATTTATTTTTAAGCATGGACTGGATGCTCATGTCCTCCCCAAACTCGGAGTTAATGTCTTAACTCCCGGTGTGGTTATACTTGAACATGAAGCCTCTAAGGAGGTAAGGCTGAATGATATCCTAATGGTGGGGCCCTGATGTGACAGAGAGAAGAAATGGAGCCCCCAGAGAGCTTGTGTTCTTTCTCTCTCTCTCCCTCTCTCTCTCTCTGTAAGCACACACTGAGGAAGGCCATATAAAGGCACAGAGAAACAAGAAGACAGCTGTCTGCATGCTAGGAAGAGGATCTTCACCAAAAACTGAAATGCTGGCCCTCTGATCCCAGATTTCCAGCCTTTAGAACTGTGAAAAAACAAATTTCCACTATTTAAACCACCCAGTCTATGGTATTTTGTCATAGCAGCTCAGCCAGATTAACACTGTATCCATGTCATGATGCTAGAAAAACAGCAAAGTAAGCCTCAAGAAAGTTGGAAGAGTAAGATGAAGATCAAAAGCCTAGAACAGTGGCAAATGCTTAAAATCCTAGCTATCAGGGATGCTGAGGCAAGAGGATCATTTGAGCCCCACAAGTGCAAGACCAGCCTTGGTAACGTATTGAGACCATATCTTTTTTATTTGTTTGTTTTAAACAGAAGGGCAGTGAGAGACAGAAAAGGAGAATCAATTTTATTTAGTTTTCATGTGGCTTTTGTTGCTCCCACACTTCATTGTGTACATGGTGCTAGGGTTCGAACCTACGTCCTTGAGCATGCCAGCAAGTGCCGAAACTGCTGAGCTTTGGCTCCAGCCCTTGAAACCCATGTATTAAGAAAGGAAAAGAAAGAGGTGGGGCGTGATAGTGTACACATGCCTATAATCCCAACTACTGGGGTGGCTAACAGAAATATCACAACTTTGAGGCCAGCCTGGGCAACTTAACGAGAACTTGCCTCAAAATAAAAAATACAGAGGGCTGAAGTGGTGGCTTGGCAGTTCCTGCGCTTGCCTGGCATGCATGAGGGCATGGGTTGAACCCCAACACAACATATACAATGAAGTGTCGTGGCAATGAAAGTCACGTGAAAAACTAAATAAAACTGGTTTTTGCTCTCTCTGTCCCTTTCTCTTAAAAAAATAAAAAACAAAAACACAAAGGACTGGGGCTGTAGTTCAATGTGCAAAACCCTAGGTTCAATGCCCAGTACCACAAACAACAATAACAATAGAAAAGCAAAGCAAAAACAATGAAAGAAAGCAGACACCCAACAAGAATTGCAAGAAAATCAACAACACCAAAATTGCTTCCTTAAGACAGAATTGGCGGGCTGGAGCAGCGGCTTAGTGGTTGGAGCGCTTGCCTGGCATGCGCAAGGATCTGGGTTTGAACCCCAGTACCTCCAACTAAGTGTTGGAGAAACAAAGGTCAGATGAAAAAATAAATAAAATTGATTCTCTCTTTATAAAAAGAAAAGAAAAGAAAAGATAGAACTGACAAGCCCAGCAAGAATGATCTATAAACATGTACACAAAATACAGCATGGAAAGACGTATTCCAAAACATAAAACATGATCACTGCCACACTGTACAAACACAAATCAATTTTTATTTTCCTCTACATTTTTGTGGGTTTTCTATAAACCAACAGTTTAAAAAAAAAAAGTACTAACTCCATTGAATAGAATACGGCTTTAATAAACTTACCTGGCAGCCAGAGAATAAATGGCATTGGCAGATGAGGAAGGTTTGATTTTGGGATGTTCACACTCTGGACCTGCTAATGGGCTGCTATTCATACTCTGGAAAGTAAAGAAAAATGTTGAAAAGAACCTCCTTAAGACAGGTAAGCATCCCCTCTTACTAAACCTATTCAAGATCACAAGAATATTAATTAAAACTAAAGACATGGACCTCCCTGTCAATGCCAGGCTTAAGGGTTATCACCTCTGACAAAAGCATCATCGCTGTCAGGCTCTGAACTTTTAAATGTTAAGGCAGAGGGAGACAGATATAGAAAGAACCAGAGAAATGGGCCGTTTCAATTCCAGAAAGACTCAAGAAAATTGGCTGCCTACACAAATATTATTTCTAGCTTTAATAATGGATATACAAACTCAAAATAGTCATTCTGTACTGATACCACCAGAAAATTACAACTGTCCTCTCTAATTATAATTAGACTACTAATCACACAGGTACCACTATCACACTTAAATATTACCATCCATCTTTCCTTGCAACCATTCATCTGAGTGCCATGATATTCTCAACTCCATCCTTCCCTTTTCATCTCCTCAGATTTCCAACCACCTACTTGCTAATGCTTCCATCAAAGGCCTATCTCAAATTCAAAAAGTCCCTAGTTAACCATTCCAAAAACCTTTTTTGAGTATATGTACATGTGATTTCTTATCTTTTCCACATATTGCCAGCTTCCTATACTTAAGTTTTATTTCACACTCTCCAAAAGCTCCACCTAATCTGACTGCCTACTTCTGTTCAGAGACAATGACTATTCTACTTGCTTGCTTGGCACCAGCTATACTATACCTCTTTATTTTTCAAACATACTCTCTAAAACTCACTTCTTTTCCCTTCAACCTGGAATGGACTTGCCTCAGGATGACCTTTCTACTGCTTCAGGTCTTTGCTGAGAATTGTACCCCATTCATTACTATACTGCCTACCTCCACTCCAGCTTTCTCTATACTCTTCATTGAGCTGTTCTTCAATGCACTCATCATTGTGAACATATTATACATTTTACTCACTTAACTTATTTATTTTATCCTTCTCCCACTAAGATATAAACTATGTGAAAACAAGATATTTTTGCTGGGTGCATAAATGAATCAATAAATTGCAAATGTTCCTTCTCTCCCATCTCTGAACTCCTTACTGCATGCTTAAACAAAGGACCATAAGCCTCTCTTTTTTCAATCTACTTTCTAATCCATCCTGCAAACTATTAGATTATTGTCCTTAATCCATCATTTTGGTCACATCACTCCACTAATTTAAAACCTTTAAAAACTTGTAATCTTTATTAGGCTGGAGCAGTGGCTCAGCAGTGGTCACAGCACTCGCTTGGCACGTACAATGACCTGAGTTCTAATCCCAGCAAAACAAACACAGCTAAGTGTCAGAAAAACAAAAACCAGATTAAGAAATAAATAAAAACCTTCAAATGTTTCCATTTCCTACCAAATAAATTAAAATTCTTTTGGAACGGAGTACTCAAGACCTTATAATGTAGTGTTATTGGTCCATTCTAGCCCTTTCTCCTGCTCTGATACACAAACTTCTGCTCTACTCATCATTACACAATTCACCTTAAGCATTTCTGTTATTATGCCTCCAATCTATCTTAAAGCTATATCTGGGAGGCTGGAGTGATGGCTTAGCAGTTACAGTGCTTGCCTGGCATGTGCAAAGACCTAGGTTTGACCCAAGCAACACCTACACAACTAAGTGTCAGAAAAACTAAAACCAGATGAAAAAGTAAATAAAACTGATTCTCTGACTTTACCTTAAAAAAATAAAAATAAAAAACTATATCTGGATTCTAACACTCCCATGCCTTAGGCATATGATAAATTTTGCTTGTTCTTTTTCCTGTAAAACACACACTCTACAGACTGTCCAAAGAATACTTCAGATTCAGATGCCACTTTCCCTCATGACTGCTCTGTCTGGAAAGAATCTCTCCTTTCTCTAAAACTTAAGAAGTTTCACTCATTGCATTTATAAAGGACATTTACTGTTTTGTCTGCGCGATGAACATATACATTTCTTGAAGACAGGGATTATATGTTATATTACCTTTTGTGATTCTGTACAAAACCTATTAAAAAACTTAGATCTATAAAATGCTATCCACAGATATTTACTAATAGTCTAAATAATTTCAAAACTAGGGCTTACCATGGAGGTATCCAGACTGAATGTGCTTCCAAGCCTAGGCACATCTGCTCTGGCCTCCATTTGTGATGGCAATGAAAATGGAAGTGAGTGCCGGTTGGTTAATTCTCTTCCTGTCCAGGGGTCACTAGAGCTTGGAGTAGCTACTGGTACTTTGGGGATTGGCCGGGGCAGCCATGAGTCCCCAAGACGGCTAGAGGGGACAGGGGGCAGTTTGTCTCTGGAAGTACAATCGCCTGGTGTACAAGGCAGGGGGCGTCTCTGAGGCCGGGCCTCCACTCCAACAGAATATGGGCGGTCTGGGGGTGGTGGTGGGGGAAGATCTCGAAGAGTGGGAGGTATTGGCAATGGTTTGTCCTTGTGGAGGGAGCCAGAAGCAGCCTATGGAAGCAAGAAAGAAGTAAATCAATCAAAACTTATTAAAGCATAACAAAGAATCAGAAAACTGTAGAAATGGATAATGCTTTACCTTAGAAGCATTTCCCAGACCAGAAGTACTTGAAGGAACAGATACTCGCTGTTGCAGAAGGTCAAGTCGTGGTGGCACTGGGGGAAGGGAAGCTTGTGGGGCCATGGAGAATGGAGAAGGAGGCCGTTCGACCTAGAATCAATGAAATTTAACAGTTTGCTCTTGTTCACGGAACCAGTTATCTTTCAACTCCTCGTACAGCTGTTGGTGGTAAATATTATGTGAATATGAAATATAATGACCAAATGGGCCAGACTGAGGCTTAAGACCACACAAACCTCTAAAAATTCAGAGATTCTAACATGACCAGAACTATTTTTATATCACCATGAGAGGGCACTCTCGATCACAGAAATACCATGCAGATGGCAAAACTACAAGCAAATCCATCTATAAAGACAGTGCTATAGAAAATTTCCTAGCTTACAATTTAAAAAACTACCATTTTGCACCTCTTAATTCTTGGAGAAAGAAAGAAAAAAAAAAGGGTAGGGCTAGGGGTATAGTGCTCAGCAGTAGTGTTTTATCTGGCATGTGTGAGACCCAGGTTTCAAACCCCAGCAAAATACACACACCCACACCCACACACACACACACACACACACACACACACACACACACGAGAAACATTAACTTTTCAACAAGAATAATGTTTAAGGAAGGGTTGGAATAAAGAAAGGGATCAAAGATGATAAATTCTCTGTGGGCTATTATAATAAAAAGTAAATAAGCCAGGCATGGTGGCATACACCTTTAACCCCAGCAACTTGGAAAGCTGAGGCAGGAGGATTCAGAGTACAAAGCCAGCCTCAGCAATTTAGCAAGTCCCTGTCTCAGAATAAAAATCTTAAAAAGTAAGGGTTGTGGATATGGCTCAGTGGTTACGCTGCTCCCCTGGTACCCCCCCCCTCAAATTAATAGGATCATTAAAAAGCATCTTGTTTCCTTTCAAGGAAATAAGTTATTTCTTTTCTTTCTTTCTTTTTTTTTTTTTTAAGAGAGAAGGCGAAGGGAGAGATATATAGAGAGGGAGAGAGGAAATCATTTTTTTTTTTTTGGTCTGGGTTTTGTTTTTCTGACACTTAGTTGTGTATGTGGTGCTGGGGTTTGGACCTGGGTCCTTGCACATATGAGGCAAACATTATAACTGCTGAGCCACCACTCCAGCCCCGGAGATAAGTTATTTCAAAGGATAAATATTTTCCAATAATTTGCTTTCTAAAAAATAAAGCACAAAATTAGAAGAAACAATACCTGTATATAACCTTTTCTATTTCCTTGCCTATTATAACAGGGTGATGAAAATTAGCTAAGCTAAGTTATTGAAGTAAGCTGTCAAAACATACATGGCAACTCAGAAAATGCTACCCTGCATTCCGGAAAGGAAGCAACACTAATGCAATACAGGCAAATATATATGAGAAGCACTTATGCAAGACAACAGAAACAGCTAGGTGCACTGGCACATATCCATAATCCCAGAAACTTGGAAGGCTGAGGCAGGGAGATAGCAGGTTCAACACCAGCCTGGGCAACTTAACTAGACCCTGTCCCCTTGCCCCCTCCCCCTCCAAATCCTCTTCACACTCTGTGGTATCATTGGTGCTGGGTGGTGAACCTAGGAAAAGCAGTCTTCATTATTTTATTATTAGCTACTTGCTTTTACTTCTGTTTAAGAAAAAGGCTCCACTTCAGCTGAAAACACAGCTAAACATCAAGGATTAAGAAAGTAAACAGTTGGGGCTGGAGTGGTGGCTCAGTGGTTAAAGTGCTTGCCTGGCATGCATGAGGATGCAGGTTCAAACCCCAGCAACACATACACAATGAAGTATTGGAGCAATGAAAGCCACATGAAAAATTAAATAAAATTGATTCTCTCTCTCTCTCTCTCTCTCTCTCTCACTGTCCCTTGCTCTTAAAAAAAAGTAAAAAGTTATTCTCCTGACTTCATCAATATCTACTCAGTCACTATGTCCTGCTATTTTTTCCCTAAAAGAATCTTATATCCCATACCTTTTTTTTCATTTTACTTACCAACATCAGATACGATTTATTAAAACAAGCTTCAGCAATCCTCCAGACTTATAATTTCTTATCTCACCAAATCCTTTTGTTTACCACTATTAGCCATCTTTAAACACTCACCAACTCGAAAGCCCTCAGTAACTTCCAATTTCCCACATCACACATCTTTTTCCTGCCTGGCTTTCCCAGGTCTCTGGAAACTGGTGTCCCCAACCAACCTTCTCCCACAACTCCCTGGTAAGTGCCATTGCTGCTCTAGGATGGCTCCTCATGGTCTCCTGCATGCTATGGTTCTTCTGACCTTGGACTGTTTCCTCTATCTGGAAGCCTTTCTTGCCCATTACGCACTTTACTCACTCTCATTACTAATTACAGAGGGTTGAACTAATTTTATTCTTCAATTCATGGCTCAACACCATAACCAATCTCTATAAGTTCTTTTATCCCAACACATAATAAAGTTCCAGAAAAGGAGAAAAACACAAATAGGAAATTATCAAACAAATAATTACAAGAACATGTCTAAGACCCAAGGGTCATAAATATCCACATACAAATGATTTATTGCCTACTCAACCCAATGAAGGAAAAGAACCTATAACATACCAACCAACCACATGGCTGGGGGATACATTCATCTCAGGGATAAAACACATGCTTGGCATATGCAAGGACCTGGATTCAATGTGTAGCATCAAAAGAAATTTAGGGGCTGGAGTGGTGGCTCAGCGGTTTCGGTGCTTGCCTGGCAAGCACGAGGACCCGGGTTCAAACCCCAGCACCACGTACACAACTGAGTGTTGGAGCAAGTAAGGCCATGTGAAAAACTAAATAAAGTTGTTTAAAAAAAAAAAAAAAAGAAAGAAATTTAAAAAAAATATATCTACCAACTGTAAAAATACCCTAAAACTTTTCAGGAAAGCAAAGCAAAGGAAAATATCCTAAAATTTTAGGGGTACAGAAAGAAGGAAAAAGGGGGCATCAAATAACAAAAATACCTTAGCAAGTAGAAGTCAGTGAAGTATTTAACAATTTAGAGCTGAGTTGAATGTTTTCCAACCTACAGTTCTGTAACCGGTTACTTTAAACTGGAGGGATAACTAAAAATATCATTTTAAAATATCAAAGGTCCCCACAAGTTTTCCTCTAGCCTTTTCATAGAAATCTGTTTTGAGAACATACTCTACGCAAACAAGTAACACGAAAAAGAGGAGAATATGGGAGCCAAGAAATTGGGGCTGGGCAGTGGCTCAGCCATTGCAGCACTTGCCTGGCATGCACGAGGACATGGGTCTGAACCTCAGCACCATATGCACAAGGAAGTGCTGGAGCAACAAAAGCCAAAATGAAAAACTAAAAAGTTTATTCTTTTTCTCTCTCTCTCTCACTGTCCCTCTCTCTCTTAAAAAAACAAAACAAAACAAAAAAACAAACAAAAAACCAAAAGGAGATGTTTCAACAGAAGAGAGGCACTGAATATCTATGAAGATGAAAGGATAGGTGTTACGGTAACAGAGAATGTAGCACACTCAGGGAATAACCAGTCCACACTGGAGTGAGTGGGAACCGAGAGTACTATACACTAGTATACATTACTATGGTATACGTCATGATCAGTCTATTAAGGGGACACTGGTTTATGACAGCTATGTCTAGATAGTGATAGCTACAAACTGAAAAGTAAGGAAATAAAAAAATAATTAATCTAGGAAAAGCAGAAGGTTGTATAAGAAAGCAAAAGTAATTATAGTATAGCATACTAATTGGTATAATAGGAAGCAAAATCACCTAGACACTGAATACTGATTTAGCCAAAACATTCAAATAATTTATTCAAACAATTACACGAGGTGGCTGTAAAGTAGAAAGGAGGGAGATAATAAAAGAAATATTAATCTACTCCTGAAGTGAATAGATAACTAATCAAAAGAAAATAGTATAGGCCTATGGTTTAGAAACATGGAAGGAGGAACTGGGTACAGTGGTGCACACCTGTAATCCCAGTGACTCATGAGGTTGAGGCAGGAGCATCACAAGTTCAAGGTCAGTCTCAGCAACTTAGCAAGACTATGCCTCAAAAAAAAAAAAAAAAAAAAAAAAAAGGCTGGGCATATAACTCAGTGATATAGCACCCCTGGGTTCAATCCCCAGTACTACTACACACACAAATTACAACAAACAACAACAATTATCAGAATGTGAAGAAACAGGTGCTCTCATATTTTCATATGCCCTTTGTAGTGACTTTAGGACAAATAAATTGGGACAAATTTTAATAGCTATCAAAAAGTTAATTATTTTTACTCAAAGATTTTATTCATACAAAGTACATAATGAATTATAAGGTACAAAGAATAATAAAAATAACCACATACCTATCATCCATCTGAGAAATAAAGAACCAGTGATTTTGAAAAATTCCCATTGGTCCTTCCCCTAATTACATCCCTTTGCTCTACCATAGCGTTTAAATATACATACTTTTTTATGTTTTGTTGTGGTGCTGGGGATTGAACCTGGAGGGGTCTACCTCTGAACTACGTCTCCAGGCCTTCTGTTTTATTTT